>JABAJT010009723.1:0-95760 GCA_018850275.1 Tephrocybe sp. 9174TJB
ATCCCTACTCCCCTCAGCAATCTGTTGCACAACACAGGGACACGAGAAGAAGGGAGCTCCTGTATAACGGTTTGTTTTCATCATGGAGATTAGGAGTGTGACAGTGACAGTGACTGCCACACGAGCGCGTACATATGTGAGGACACGCGCGCTGTTACACAACAAAATTATGACACTGGAATGATGCACGTATATGGTGTAACCTCTTCACAAATGCGGCAAAACACGCTTCAAATGCATTTTTTGTGTCTGCTTCATCAATATCTCTCATGAATGTCACGCAAATCTTGTTCACGCATACAGTCAAGACTCTTTCAAGCTGATGTACTTGTGTGAATTCAGCAAGTAGAGTGACTGGGAATGCAATGATAATGTAAGCGGCACTAAATAGTTCATACGCATGTCCAATTTATTTTTGTCCACTTTGGACCGTCATACTGCGCTCTTCTTGATCACAGCAGGTGTACATTAGGGTTTAGAAGCGTTGCCGCTTACATTGGTCTTGTAATTATATTCCGCAGTTGGCGGATCTATCAGGGGGCGGTTTTTGTGGGTGACACGTTGATGTTCGACGTTCCACGCGCTTCCATACGTCTCCAGAGGGTAACTTAGCGCCAAGGCAGTGTGTACAGGAAGCACTAGTCCCAAAGCGCTCACTGAAGGCGGGAGGAGGCTGTATTGGGGCTATGTATGTATGTTATTCTGAGTGGAATCCACACTGCTTGGTGAGAGAAATTAGTATCGAAGAGGAAGAACGTGTGAGAATAGAAGAAGATGCATTCAGAAATGACGAACCACAAGCTGCTTCGAAATTCACAATGAGCACTTATGTGAGAGTCGGAGAGATTTGGACTCGGGAGTCGGGTGAATCCAAATTTGGACGGGCGCTCAAATATTTTGATGGAAAGGTCAGGAGGTCAAGTTGAATCCAGTGCAGAGTCAAACTGAGTCAAGGGGTGTCAAGTTGGCATACCACGGAGGCGGTGAGTGACTACGAGAAAGTCACCGCAGTCTCCATGTATGGAAATATTTCTCTGAATTGGCTTTGGAGCATATATACTTTACTGAGGACGCGATATGGACATCCCAACCGCGCCCCAGACCTCAATAATCCCAGCTACGCGCCATATACAAACATCGTGCCCTAGGGTACGCATCGTCAGCATCACACCTATTTCACCCTAGCACACCCCTACCCATGCCAGGAAAACACGTACGCTTTGACGGGTTCCCTTCCCCGTCAATCTCACCACCAGCCTTCAACAACTCAGGCTCTGCCGCTTCCTATTTACCCCTCCCTCGCATTGCATGCCAACTTCACCCAGCATTATCATCGCATTACACATCCATATTGTGGGATCTCAGATTGCCCCACCAAAACGCACAACTATCTCGTGGTGTCCTCCTCAACGAGCCTGCCACACATCCTCCGCTCCCGCACATGATAATCACATGTCCGTCGCTGCCAAAGCATTGGGACATCAGAGTGAAGGCATCACAACCTGGAATTGGGGTGACGGTCGGAGATGTTTTGTACGCCATCTATCACGACCTGCGTCCCGGTATCTCGAAAGCAGAATTTGAGCAGATGTCCATCGCAACACAACGGTCAATTCGAGATGCATGGATCCGCCGTTACCAGGAGGTTGCCAAAGACGAACCGGACTTTATAAAGAAAGAGAAGGCTACATCAGCAGAGATGATGAAAGGGTTGAAGCGAGTGGATTATCTGGAAGAGAGGACAAAGTTTTACGGCATGAGGAGGACAGTCGAAGGACCCGAGGAGTGGGAGCTGGTTGTCTCGTCATGATGGAGACGCGCCGACGAGTGTTATTCACCTATTCATCCTTCAGACGAAGGCGATACCCAGTTACCCATATACCCAGGAATCCCGAACTGTATCGTTATGTCGCTATGTAACTTATCCAAGTTGTTTACTTGTACAAGATGTAATACTACTACTAGAGGATCACCGTGTTTTTTTTTTCAAATCAGGAAATGAAATAGATAAGATAAATATTAGATAATCTCCACAAATCATGATCAACCTGACGTAGGTCTCAGCTCGTCCAGCTTTCCGCCATCATCGACAACGTCGAGCTCGCTATCCCTCACGGCGACGAGACACATGGAGTACGTACCTGCTACAGCGTCAAGCGCTCCACCAGCTAGACCACGACGTCCTACACGTGAAATACCACCTTTACCTCCACTCATTGTACATGACAAGGAGCCCCTCATCGTCCTCGACAATGAGAGCGCCTCATCCGCGATATCGGCTCCTCTTGTTTCCACACAACCACAGTCTACCAGTCTGGACCCAATAAGAGCACACTATCTCAAGAAATCTCTCGTTCAGCTCCAATTCAGAAAAGAGATTGACGCCATCACTACGTATACCGCCAGCAACACCAACACTCTCTCCTTCCTTGGGCCTCCCTTCTCGCCTCCCCCAAAAGATGCTCCGTTTATTGATCTGCCATTGCTTAGATATATCTTTCGCCAGTTCGTGCTCACGTTCCCGTTCATGGCTGCGGCTCCCAAGGATTTCTATTCAGAAAAGCTCCAACCATTCGTGGTGTCTGCTCTATCTAGGAACCTATCGCCCACGCCCGTTCTTGACGACGACGACGACGCAAATGCGGAACAAGCCGCTCGCAAGAAGCTTCTGAACCGAGTAGAGCGGAACCTGGCTCTGTTTGTTGGGGCTGCTATCAAGCTCGTCGAGATTGAGCAGGTCGTCCGCCTGAATCAATCAGACCTGGATCGCCTGGAAATGCTTGCTCGCAGAAGGATGGCGAAGTTGCCTCAGACAAGGATCGTATTTGAGGTCAATGTAATTGGAGTTAAGACTGTTATTGACAAGGGACGAATGCGCAGTCGTGCTCATGAGGTATGCTCCCTCAGTCATGTATATGAAGCAAAATAATGTGGTCCTAGGAATTCATTATCCGTACACGACGTACGGGGTTCCCCGATGTGTTTGTTGCTCGGAGGTATGGTGATTTTAGAACGTTGGCTGAGGAGGTACGCATCCTCGTATGCAATCTTTCCAAGCTTTTTACTCACCAGGAGATAGTTGCAAAGGGCTCATCCAAACGAACAAATTCGCCCGCCACCACCCAAAGATCGAACAGCCGTCATGAGCACACCAATGAGCCCCGCTCCAACTACCCCAGACCCTAGTCAATATACCCATTCAAGTATGCCCCAATCCCCCTCCCAGATTGGCCTAGCAACTTCTCGCCTTTCCCGCGAGAAGAACAGGCTGACACTCCGATCCTATCTCCACTCCCTTCTTGCAACATCCAAGATAACCTCTTCTCCCGTCCTGCAATCCTTTCTCCTATCAGGCCCTGTTAAACTGACCCAGGTGGAAGTAGAAGATGCTCAGCGTAGAGAAGATGCGGACAACGTTCGTGAGGATGCCAGAAAGAAATTCGCAAAGGAGATTTCAAATCGAGTAGAAAGGCTACGTGAAGCGGTCAAGAGTGTCAAGGGCGATGTCATGAGCAACAAAGGTATGCGCTAGGTTTGCCTTTGAATATCACATTAAGCTCAAGGCGGTGTAGATGGTTTGACCCATATATTTGCCACAATCAAGGTCACTCCAGACGTTCGTGGTCTTCCAGCGAATTATAAAGCAGTCATCGAATGGGCCCGGATTTCGTATGTACCCCTCCCCCGCACGAGGCTTAAATTCTGATCATTATGTTAGCATGGCCTCTACTGTATTTCATCAGTTTGTTGCGTCAGATAATTCGTCAGAGAATTTTGCTAGCCTCAAAAGGATCCACGGCTTAATGCCGTACTTCATGCTCAAAGCTGCCCTCAAGATCAGCAATCCCATCGCCATGATTCGTGGTATGTTACTATCGATGAAATTCCAGAGCCGTGAGATTCTCATTCGATTTTCAGGCGTGCTGGATCTCTTCCTTGCTCAACCTTTCGGCGGTCGTAGTCTCCTTCAAAGGTAGAAGCAATTGTACTCTTCTCAATGTGGCTGGCTAGAAATCACTCTCGACAGAATGTTCACCAGTTCGCTAACTGAGGAGGTAAAGGCGTTGGAAAGCGATATCGAGGCTGTCAAGGCCAAAGTCGACGATCCCATTATGTGCGCCAAGGTCCGGCAATTTGTATATGCTCCAAGGGAAATACAAGAATTATATAAAGCAGACGCGGGTTCGTTACCATTTCTCTTCAAATACGTGACCAATTCTGACTTCTTGATCTTCTGTTGAAATGTAGCTGCCGAGAAAATGAATATTCTGACAGTCGTTCTCCGTGGCGCGGAAGAACCGCTTCTTTCAAGGGAGCAGATGCATCGTCTTGCCAAAGCTCACCGTGCACATGAAATCTACCTAAAATATCGGGCAAATTTGTCAGACTCGGATGACGACGATGGGCCTCAAAACGAGGATGCATGGCTTCTAGAAGATTTGAAAGTCTTGACACATTTATACTCGAAACTCCGTGATCGTGAGCAGCTTATTGCGCTGATTTTTGAGGTATCTTTATTTGCGTTCAACACGCTCTTACATGTTATGTTGACTCTGCTATACAGGGATCTACCTCTGATCTTTTGAAAGATATCATTACTATTTTTTATGCACCACTAGCACAGGTTTATCGAGCTGCAAGCATCGCCGACTCTATTAGCGACTTACAGAACTTTATCAACGACCTCGTCAAAACCGTTGAGCAGGTAGAGCGTGAGTGGCTATCCCGCTCATTGGTATGCATGAGTTGAATCCTTGTCAATAGTCGCTCAGGAGGACCCGTCGAAGACAGTCCAAGCTTTCATCAACTTGATCCAGCGCCACGAGCAATCTTTCTATCACTTTGTCCATAAGGTTCATACTAAGGGCGAAAGCCTTTTTGATGGGCTCATGCATTGGATCGAACTATTCCTCACTGTTGTTCGCGAAGGTTTGGGGTATCCTCTTTCCCTTGATTTTCTCCTGCCCCACGTCGGCAAAGAACGGGACGATGTTCTAAATGAGGTCGACAAGGTTGCACTCTACCACTACAAGCTCAAAGTCGCTTACGAGGGCAAGCTTCGCCGTCGTTTTGGGCGTTTGCAAGAAAGAAGTGATGATGCGGACGTTGAAGACGAGGTTACACAAGATCTCGTTAATGGTATTGTCAGCGAGATTGACTTTGGTGAGCTGATTCATGCCGATGCCGACGACATTGCGGCCGAGGAATCAGATGACGAATCGAGCGACGAGTATGACGACGATTCTTCAAGCGAGTTTGAGTCAACAGAAGAATCGGGATCAGAGGAAAGCTGCTCAGACGAAAATGGCGGCGAGGATTCCCCAGTCCACCAATTTCCCCATCAACCTCACAATGGTGTGTCTATCAATCGTCCACAGACTATTGGGGGACATGAAACACAAACTATGGACGGCGCACCTCATAAACGTTCACATTCACTCCATAGCGCCACCACTCTACTATCTCGACGCAGCCAGGATCTCCCACCTCTACCAATCCAAGCCCGCATGCAATCGCGCACCATCCGCGATTTTGTAAATTCGTCGCCTCCTGGTTCTTCCAGGAATCCCCGCCAGCATCCACATACTCCCACGACACAATCGAGGTTAAGCCAGCGTGGCCATGACTCTCCTTCCAAAGTTCAGCCGGCTTCATCATCGTCCCAACAGAGCCATGAGCCCCCGTCACGACCGTCAAAGAAGAAGAGAGGCGCGGCACAGACGTTGAAGCCTCCAGAACTTGAGCATATTCCCAAGCTATTGCCTGTATTCGTAGAAATGGTAAGCATCCTTCTCTCGATACACCATTTTTGGCTGGGCCTATTCTTTCGCTAGTTGCGACCTCACTTGAAGCCCCGCCAATGATATATCACGATGTTAATGAACGGTTGCCACCACATTGCAATTAGCCCTGCGGCCTGGCTGGATTGTATAACATTTTTTTACGCTTGGATCTATGAGATTACATAGGATAGAACATGTATAGTAATAGAGCTTGTAAAGAGAATTTGACACCGATGCAAAATTAAGTTGGACCACTCTATAGAAGGTTGATACCAAATTCGGCATCGAACTCCTTTTGTTTCATATCCCCCCTCTTAACTTTCTTAGCCAATCTCTCTTCTCGTGCCAGCTCGTCCCAATCATCACCATCCTCTTCTGACCCAGCACCCTCATCACACTCTCTTCCTCTTTTCGAGGATCTCTCCGTAGAGGATATAGCGGTGGCTGCTGCCTGAGACTTCAGCCACTTCTTCTTCCGAGTTCTTTTTTCTTTCCGTATATCTTTTTCCTCTTTTCTCCGGGCCTGATCGCTCCAGGCTGAATTCGCCTTCTTTCTTTCTGCTCGCACTGCTTTCGATGAATGCCCTCCCTCTGCGCGCTGTGATTCACCTATGGCATTGGCGGCTAATCTTTTCGCTTCCTGGGCCGCTTCTGCATAGGTGTAACTGTCCCACTAATGATCACTGAGCGCGCGGACTGGATTAGAATAGAGTAGTACTCACGTCGACTTTAGCATCCTCCCAACTCTGTCGATCAATGTCTTTGAGCTCTGGCATCCGGGGCAATCGCAAAAGACCAAAGCTTGTTGCAACACCAATAAGGTCGAGATCTTTCACCCGGAAGATATAAGAGGCCTCGTGCTTGGAATACGCACGAACAAACGATACAAATGCCTTTGCCGCCTAAATTTGACACAATATATACATGAGCCTGGCATCGTAACATCCAAAACTGACTGACCTGGTCATGAATTTTACGATCAGTCAGGAGCGTTTCGCGTATTCTGGTCAGGTATTCATGAACCTGGGAGTCTTCTGGACGATCCTCGTTATCCATAGTTAACAGTGAATTGTTTTCCTGGAGATATGTAAGCTTTTTTAAGGGTATTTTTCTTATCACCATGAAATCTTGCAATGAACATCCTTCAGCAACAAGAGGCCAGGAAGAGTACAACACTGACCAACGTATTCAACCTCCCGACCGACAAGAATCACCCAGGCGCGCCCACTCCTTCCTGCCCTTGCTGTTCGGCCACATCGATGGGAGAATGCCTTCGGATCCGAGGGTGGGTCAAACTGTATGACGACATCGACATGAGGCAAATCAAGGCCACGGGCAGCAACATCTGTGGCAAGAAGGATAGACGGTGCAGTAGGTGTTGATATTGCGGAGGAAAATGCTGATAAAGTACGGGTTCGAGATGCCGGAGGAAGATTTCCATGAAGGGAATACAGGGTGATTGAAGGCGGAAGCAGCGCTGGCAGAACCTGTATACAACAGATGAAGAATTGTTCATGTAAAGGGACAACAACTGACCTTGTAGAAATAGTCTACACATGCACAAGTAGAAAAGTAAACAATGAATTGTGATGATTGGTGCTGGTTGATTTCATGGGATATGATTCGGGTAAGTTGCACGACTTTTTCTGATGCACGGCACTCAAGGTAGTAATTGTCAAGACTAATGTATGGATGTCAGTTTCACGTGGCGGGGAGTAAGCAAATATAGTTACTTTGCTGGTATTCTTCGCTCTTCAACAACCTCTCCAACTTTTCTCTTTCCGTCCCCGAGGTTGACTTTTTTTGACTGCACTTTGACAATAATCCGTGCAGGATTTCTGAGGCCAACGCGTACAAGCTCCGAGAGGGCATCGGCATCAGTCATAGTTGCACTAAACAGACCAGTTCGACGTTGTTTGGGCAGATGTGTTATGATGCGCGTTACGACCTGCTGGAAGCCCAGATCTAGCAAGCTTGAAAGACTTTAGTTTAGCTTGCGAATAGAAATATTTTGATGTATTCTCGGCATACCGATCAGCCTCATCCAATACAAGTACCTCCAATTCTCGCACACTGACGTCTGATTTTCCCCTGCCCAGTAAAAACTCTTCGACACGCCCAGGCGTCCCAATTACTATATCCGCACCGGTATCATGAAATCGTTTGACATCTTGTGCCGGTGATGACTCTTTTGAAGATATGAGGAGTAGGGGGGGAGGATATTTCGGCGTTGTCTCTGAGGACGATGCTCCGTCGCTTTCGTCAGGCTGGGATGACAAGAAAAGGGAAAATATGGTATGTATTTGACTCGCCAATTCTCTGCCAAACTTCAATAACTAATTCAGGAATGTGGACTCCGGGCTCACCGTGTCGGGCTTATAATCAGAGCACCTATCTCGTTACTTCGGAGTTTGCTTTCCCTTCGTATGAGCTTCTCTAATATGGGTATAACAAAAGCCAATGTCTTCCCGGAACCAGTTACGGCTTCCACCACGACATCCTTATTCTTCATAAACAATGGAATGGTAGAAGCTTGGACTGGGGTCATGCGTGTGTGGCCCATAGACTGGATAACATCTAGGCTAGTTCCCATGGAGTCAGAGAATATTCCGCGACAAACAGCTTGACATACACCCATGGAGTGAGATGTTCTGGTAAAGATGTCCAAGATCCCGCAAACGCAGTGGACGAAGCCATAAACAAGTCGTAAAACTTTTGTTGATTGATGATCAATGATGTATTTAAGTAGATCTAATCTAATCTGGGAACTATGATGTTAAGACAAGTTGAATCGTTTAAACGTATAACTACAACTCAGGGCGTGAGCCATTCGATCACGAGCGACGCAAGACATGCACTCACCCAAGGAATGCAACATCCTTTCCAGCTTCATTGGAATCCATATATCTTGCTTCATCCGCCTGGTCAATCTCATCAGTCGGAAAGTACGATGTATCTGTTATAGACCGAAGGTGTGGAACGAATGGTGCATCGATTCGACGTATCGTGTCCCAATCAACACCATAGAAGAAGGGATGCTTCTTGATTTGTTCTACAGAAAGACGGTTCTCAGAATTTATGATTAACCTGAAAGATGCATTTATCAGAAAGTCCTGACAAAGACAGACACATGGCACACCTCCTAATCATGTCTTCAGATTCTCGGCTTAGGTGCACGTCATCAGGGAATTGAAGATAGCGAGGCCATTGCATAATTTTCTGGTATGTTTCGTGGGTGGAGTCGGAGCAAAAGGGAGGGTATCCAACCAAACACTCAAACATGATGGCACCTAACGACCACCAATCACACTCCTTACCATATCCTTTTTGAAGAAAGATCTCGGGAGCAATGTAGTCAGGTGTACCTACGGTTGAATATGCCTGGGTAATTCAGTACAGGCTGTGATCGAAGAATTGGGAGGACTCACAAGCTTCCGACGGTTTGCTTTCCAAGTCGCAATCTGATCTTTGTTTGACATGGTCAGGTTAATAGAGTTGACCATGACGCTATTTCTCTGCGATTGCACTGCAGTTGTTGGAGAGGGAGCCGGGCTGGCCGGGTTAAGGAGCCGGGCATAATAACTGGAGTCGTGTTTTTTCTGAAAGCCGGTGGAAAGACCAAAATCGCTGAGTTTTATGTGACCGTCTTTGTCTCTGGTATGAATGTCAATATTGAGCGATTACAAATATCAAGATATCCTCACATCAGGATATTGTCAGGTTTGATGTCGCTGAATAAAATGAGAGGCGATTAAATTTCTGTGTAGTTGTGAACCATACCGATGGATGAAGCCCAATTTATGGACAGCTTCTATGGCAAGCACGCACTCGGCGATGTAGAACCTTGTGACATCTTCAGAGAAAGTGTCGTATTTAATCAGCATTGTCATCAGGTCGCCACCCGGAAGGAACTCCATGATAAGATAGAGGTAAGATGGATCTTGGAAGGAATAGTACAACTGAACGACCCATGGGGAATCCGATTCTGCGAGGACATCACGCTCTGCGCGAACATGGGCCAGCTAGAACGTATGTCACTTCAGGAGACAAGGCCAAAGAATACCTGGTAACGTACTTGGTCCTTCTTCAGCATTTCTTCCTTCTTCAGAGTTTTCATTGCGTATATTTTACCTGTATCAACTTTCTGGACGAGGCGAACCTGCACACCAAATTAGCAACAAGGTTATACCTTGACAGAGATAGTCGAGCTCACCTCTCCAAATGCGCCCTTCCCGATAACTTTGACAGTCCGGAAGTCGTCCAAACCAAGTTTTGTTCGTCGCAAACGAAGGTAAGTCGATTCTTTCTTCCCATGCTGCTGTAGTTGCCTCTGCTTCCGTTCTTCTGACATCGTCATATCAGCTTGGAGCTTTCGTTCCAGCTCGACGCGTCTTTTGGAGCATCAGCAAGCTGAGCCACATACATATAACCGATTCAAGCGCACCTCGCATTACGCTCTATCGCAGAGTCAACAGCGACTTTGTAGTAGTGCTCAAGCTTCAGTTGTGCACTCTTGGCACGAGGAACGGCGTCATCGGAGAAACCTGCAGTAGTCCTATCGAAATATACATCTATGCGAGAATTGAGCCATCACCAAAAGGAGACTAGAAAGCACCTACAGTCAGCGGGCTTCGATGGGTCTGTAGATGGACGTGAAGAGGGCGAGGGTGAAAGGGGGCTCCGTGAGGAACTAGCCATTGGGCAAGGCTGTCAAGTGCTGGTATTGGATAAACCTTTGTTGATCACCAACTTAAAACTTTGATCATCACCTATACCCCTCAATCTACTTATGGGACTTGGCGCTATTCTCGCGCCCGTTGCCGTTCTTTCACTTCTCTTTATCTACGGGTTATTGAACAACAAGCGTTTGCTGCGACTACCAGATGAAGCAGCAGCTTTATCGCCCAAGCGTTGGACCCCAGAATACGTTCGCGAAACCGCTGCAAAGCTCCAGGATTCTCCTCCAATAACTATTAATGATCAGCTGCCTCCCAAGACTGGCAGACGGTATATTGTTGTCGGTGGGGGAGGATTCTTGGGAGGCTGGATTGTTTCAACGCTTCTGGAACGCGGAGAAGATCCTCAATGCATCCGTATACTGGACATACATCCACCTGTGCGTGAAGATATCATTGCTGCGCAGAAGAACGGCGTTCAATTCATACAAGTGGACGTGTCGGACAGTGCTTCCGTAGAAGCCGCTTTTACTGCAGCGTGGCCGACTTCCATCCCTTTGCCCTTACCAGAACTGACCGTGTTCCACACGGCTGCCAACATTCGCTTCTATGAGAGATACGAACTGTTACTCCCGAGGTCTATGAACGTCAACGTTCATGGAACGACAAACATTGTCAATAGTGCCCGCTCTGTTGGAGCCAGTATCCTCATATACACTTCTTCAGGTTCAATCGCCGTACACCGCACACGCTTCTTCCTATGGCCTTGGGAAAAGGAGCCCAAATTCTTCGTCCAAGTCATTGGTGACGATGAAACAGCGCTTCCGAAGCGACATGCTCAATTTTTCTCTAATTACGCTGCAACCAAGATGCAGGCGGATCGCATAGTGCGTGCAGCAGACCGGTCACGTTCGGGTGCCGCCGGAATCCTCAGGACTGGTTGTATACGCCCGGGGAACGGCATATTTGGCCCTCGAGGCGATATGCTTTGTGGGGCGTACCTGGTGCGGCAAAGCAATCCCACCTGGATATCCAACATCATGCAATCCTTCTGCTATGTTGAAAACTGTGCCCTTGCTCACCTGTGCTACGAACAACGGCTTGTGGAGTTGCAGAATGGTGGCACAAATCCTGATATTGGGGGCGAAGCATTTGTGGTTGCCGACCCTGGTCCAATGCCTACATACGGCGATGTATACACTATGCTTGAAACTCTCACAGACGGGGAGTGCACTTTTCCCAATCTGCCACCAACACTGATGCTATTTATCGCCTCTATCATCGAGTGGTATTACATTACCCGCCACTTGTTGACGACGAATCTGGGAAATGCAGTTGGCAAGATTTTGCCCCCTCTGAATGGCGACATCATCAATTTGCAGCCAGCGCTTTTTGCACTTATGTCAGTACATTTGATCTTTGATGATTCACGCGCACGACTACCACCAGAGAAAGGAGGATTGGGGTACAAAGGCGCATGGACAACGTTTGAAGGGCTTTTCAAGACTCTGGAGGAACATAAGAGTGGTGTAGGTCAGACCGGAAGGCGATCAGACCTTGCTGGAATCAGTCTTGGGTTCGGGCTCGGGAAGGTACAGAAAACGGTGAAAGTCGCTAATGGCAAAGTTGTCAAAGGAAGTTAATTCTACCTCTGCGGTTCAGCACGCAATCAAATAATATATACCCGATTTTAAATCCACAGTTCTATATGTGAGGCAAAAATCACATTGTCGACCACTATGATGTAAAAATCATACAATTGATACAAACAACGGAGTCAACAATCCAGGATGTACAACGGTCAATTGCAATCTACGAATACGGATACATGGGTTTACAGAGTACATCATCAGCAGCATTCCATCATCACATATCATCTATCGGATGCCGATAGTTAGATATCCCTCCTTTGGCAAGGGATTAGTGCCGGAAATTTTGATTGTATTGTTGTTCTGATGTTGCCCATCTTGGGGGAGTGTGTTGGTGCGTAGGCTGGGGTGCGTATTGAGTTACATGAGACCCATTTAGTGAGTTCGTGTTGCTGGGGAGCCCTGGGGGTGCTTGGGACATTGGAGCGGGTAATGTGCTAACGGATGGCGCTCCCAGAACAATCGGATGATGACCCATGTGAAATGAACCGGGCTGAGGGACTTGGGGTTGCGTTGAATGAGATAAGCGACGTGGTCTTGATCTAAAAAAGTAATGAGGTCGTATAAGATAGGAGGAAGAATGACGAACGAATACGACTCCCGTGGTTGCATAGACATTGACGACGAGAGATGGGCGGACACGGACGAACTTGACATTACATTCAAATAAATTGACAGCGGCGCTTCAAGATAAGCAAATCACCCACTTATATAAAGAGCCAACGGTAAATGATTGTGTCTGGGTGATCGTTGAGGGTATTTGGTCGACCTTACTTAGTGCAGAAAGGGAAACAGTCTGGGTGGGAGTCTGATGTTGTGGAGGAATTGTTGGCTGTCTGAGATTGCGAGGAGGAAGTGTTACAGATGGTTGGATTGGAGCGGGGCGTGGTATGGATTGTCGGGGGTGGAATGTAGACATGGGTCGTTGCTCAAGATGATAATTTGAGGCTCGTGGAGGTATGGGAAGGGATTGTCTAGGTGGTTTCTGAAGAACTTGAGGCTGGGGTCGGGGATTAGCAGAGGCGTGAGGCTGATGAAACGGAAAAGGTGGGTCGGGAGGAGGGAGGGAAGGGCGATGTTCGGGGACCGGAGAGTTCAGAGGTGAAGGAGGTGTAGATTCAGGGTGATATTCCAATCTGATTATCCCATCCGCACGCGGACCCATGGATGTAAACGGCGGCGGTGGAACAGAACGGTCATCGTCGTCGTCGTCGTCGCTGTCAAGCGGGATGTCGTGGTGAGTCCGTGATGCATTCCAGACCGAGAGTGCGTGTCCTGAAGAACTAGATCCAGGGCTTCCGACCGACCCATTATGATCTACGTTCTCCGACCAGCCTGCAGATGCATTGCTTGACCTCTGCTTGCGTATTCTCAAAGGAGCGACAGCACTGGGGACTGGGAGTTCATGCGATGCAGAAGCATAGAGATAGCTGCCAGAGGAGCCACCATCCTGAACTCTGCGGTTATTTGCTTCTGCAGCAGCGAAAACCTCCTCGTTCCATTGTTCCCATTCGCCATCGGCAGTGGAGTCCTGTGTATTGCTTTGGGGTTGCTGAGCAGAGATGACAAGTGCCTGAGAGATCTTCTGGTCTAATTCCTGCTCAGAATAAGGAGGAGGGACTTCGTCGCTGGACATGAGGGACAGATAGGAAAAGAAAGAGGTTATGTGAATTGTGGACCTAGGGGCGTCCAATTCATATGATGTGGACCTGACAGGGGTCTATGTCGACGACAAAACGCACAGCCATATTGCCAACTCCCAATTCGAGCAAATATCAGGCACAACCAGCCATCTATGGCTCTGTTCAATGCCCTTCTGGTACTTGGAATATGCAATTTACAAATTAACACAAACCAACTACATACGTTGCTCTGTCATCTGCTATACGAGGCAATAAGGGTTGCACACTGGTGGGACAGAGGCCGAGGAAAGTGGAGATGACATATATCAATGGTCAGCAGGACGACATGACATTTGCGTCCAACTGCGCACTATCATTGAAATCAAAACCAAGAGTTTGCGACCACCAAAACCCACGAAATACACATACATAGATCAAACATAGATAGTCGACTGACAACCACTGAAAATGTTCGTGATTGACGTCAATCCTCTTACACCTCTATCTCTTCTAGGTTGGTTCCCTGAAGCGTAACTAGATGAGTGGCGGTCGTACAATCGATAACGGGAAATATTGTATTCACCAGTTTGGGAAGTCGTAGGTATACGTCTGTCCCTGATATACAGGACATCACATGAGTTTGACGATACAAGACCAGCAAAAATTGACGTACCCCATCCATCCAGTGATACAAGCTCCAACGATCCTCCGAAGTACCTAAAAATATGTGGAAATGTTTGAGCTTTGATTTTTTTTTTAAAAAAAAATAGAAATCTGAGCCGCACGTTGCAAAGATATTGCTCATAGGCAAACCAATACCAATTCTAGGATGCGGTCCTACTCCGGCATCTCGCTCTGGGTTATTAACCTCGTCCTCTATGTCCTCAAAGTTGTTGTCACTTTGCCATCTATCAACTTGTTCACCCACAGTCGCTCGGATTCCCTGCGCGCTTGAACTGAAGGTACGAAGAGCGCCTAATCGGGAATCTTCTAATCGGGTGGCATTCCGGATATGGGAGAAAGAAAATAAATCTGAGGGTGTCTTGATTTGATTTTCTGGAGTGAGGAGGCCTCCACCTATTGGTGTTAGATGGGAGTGATTTAAATTGCTAGATAATGAGAGTATCACCTTCGTCTGATATCCGAATTCCTACGTCGTTTTCACCAGCAACAATGGTGGCTCGAATAACCGGAAGCTTGGAGGAGTTGCGGTGCGTCACTACTGTTGCGCACATCGACTAGAGAACGTGTGAGCCCATGCATTTTAAAAGTTTTAGACCTTACTAACGTTCTTCAACAACTCAAAAACAATATACCTAAAGCATTAGTTTAGTATCATACGCCTGGGGAATAATATGACTCACTCTAGATGTTCACGAATATATGCAAACTTAGTGTCAAGGTGGCCGTCAATCTTAACTTCTGGCCAACAATTTGCCAGTACACGATTCCCATAGTGATCCTCAATGGCAACAGGCCGAGCCCTGAGAAGCTTTACACACCTCTCAACGCACCTTCGGACGTTCAGCCCAGTGAATATAATTCCAACATGAGGCTCGCCAGACGATTCCGCGTGTGTACCTGCATGTATTTCGGACAGTGCTATGTGGTGTTCTGCAAGAACACGTCGCGATATTCGAGAGACTAGCATACGCCGCATGAACGAATCTAGTTGATCTGGAGGTAGGAAACGGGAAGAAAGTGACAGGCCCAGAGAAAGGCTCGGAATTACAGTAGCACTGTAATGAAAGAAAAATTAGCCTCTCAAAATATTATATAGCAAAACCATCCTACTGCTCGGCGAGTATGTCGGTCAAAAACCTGCAAAATTCGGCATTTTCTTTGAGATTTGTTACAGGTGGATAACGTCGAAATCTAGCAGTAGTCGTATCGGCATACAGGGACCAAGAAACATGAAACATGAAACTGACTGTTCAAATGCAGACCAGTACAGCTATGTGGGTGCTAATCAGCGGATAATAATTATAACATGCCAAGTAATGGCCTCATTACCTCGTAGGTCTTTGCTACGCCCTCTTGGGTAACAACCACGTATGGCAGAGCTTGTAGGTCGCGTAAACGATGGGCAATCCGAACAGGCAGTTCGGTACGGACGTAATTTGCACTCTGATGGAAAGGTCCGTGGGTAAACTGAACAAGTCAAAGTAAACTCATGATCACGGCACCTTGATAAGTCGATCTTCGTCCATGGAACGGCCAAAAAATATCTAAAAACCCTCAATACCAGAACCCGGACGCGATGTTTTTAGACGCACAAGCTGCCTAAGAGTCAGCCTTTTGGCAGGTTTTGATGCATAGAGCTCCAGCTGCCTGTTCTGGTAGAAATGAAGAGCAGTAGATTCATTTCGGACACGCAAGGAAGGTTTGGAGACCACTAGGAGGTGTTTAGGCCGTCGTGAAAGATTGAGCATCGTGAATTTCTTTGTCTTGCAGGGTGTCCGAGTATCTAATTGGCAAGGAAGACGATATTAGCAGTGCATTGGTGCAGAAGAACAATTCAAGTCAGACGAGTCCGAGTCGCGTTGAGATCAGAGACTGTCTTATCACGTGTCGGATATCCGGACCGCCGTGCCGATTGACTCCTATGCTACAATTCCATGCACTCAACAAAAATCAAAGAATGCCTTCTGATCTCAATGCACCCATAATCAAGTAGGCAGACCTTCTATCCCTATCGATACCTACCCAGTCCTTCGCCGTCCTTTCAGGAATGTCCTCGTCTCCATATGCATAAATGTCATCTACACTTTCCTCCTTTTCCTTTTCCTTCGCCTCAGTCAAGGTTTCCTTCTTTTCTTCTTGTTCCCGATCCCACAAGACATCATCCCACTGCGAGTCACTGATGGTCACAGCAACTGTTTTGGCGTCCTTGACATTGGGAAGAATAGATGTCAAAAGGTTTGAAAGCAATTCGGACGTTCCATCTGTGATAGGCGAATGTAGGACTGGTAGAGGAAGATATTCTGCCTTCAATGTTTTAAGTTTAAAAACGGCGACGTGAGAGTCATTTCGAAGTGCACAATACCTCAAGGACCATTCCCTTGATGCCACCTCCAGGAAGGCAAACATTGCCTACCCTAACCAGCCAGTCATTCCCTATTGCATATTGATGCCCATCTATCAAGAGTTGATGCCCACTGGATTGACCTCTTTGTGGCCCACTGGTATTTGACTGGCGTACAGAGACCCATCGGGCTTTAAGTTGAGCGAGTAGTTGCTCAAGTGCCCCAGGCGGTCGTAATGTCAAAAAGGTAGTACGGAAATGGGTTGGGCCCTGTATATATGCAGATTCCTGCCCAGGAGGAGCGGCTGCAAGAACTTCAGCCCTGGTCGGTGCAACGGGGTCGTCGAGAAGGACGAACACATTTTCGTCCATAGTAAGCGTACACATGATGCGTTCAGCTGGAATGCGTACATTGGGCGTTTGCCCAAGAGTCGACCGATAGGACTTGACGGCAAGTTTCCATGCTCCTTTTTTAATTCCCTAGAAAGTAATATGAGAACAGCGAACGCAAAAAGAGAGTCGGGTAGCGAGACACATTGTGATTGAGGATGATATTTCGTTCTACCAAGTCAAGGCCGGCGACTGGCGCATTCATCCATCGAGCAAGCCTTGTGATTTTGATAAAGAAACGGAAAGACAACAAAGAGACAAAGACTGTACCCAGTGAAGCCCATGGTGGGTCAGATTGACAATGACACGGTGTGTCACAGTCACGCGACATCAACCAGCCCACCACTGCCATGCCTCCCAAACGCAAAGCTTCGTCTTCAAACCTCAATGAATCCCCTTCAAAACGTTTGGCACGCTCTACAGCGACAAAAAACTTGGAAGCAACTCCAACCTCAGGTCGAGCCGCTCGTCGCTCCACTGCTACTCTTGTCGAAACACCATCCGTTCCAATCACCCCGACACGCGTCGTTCGAACCTATGGGAAGAAAGGCTCTTCGCGAAAAAAAGAAGTTGAATCCAAAGACGAGTGCAGCAGGGTAACCACAGAGGACGAGGAGGCCGGCGTTGATGAGATCGATATGCTGTCGCCTGCAAAAAAACAGCTATCCAGAGAAACGAATTCACCTGAAGGCGCTGTCGAGCGCAGCAATACAGCGAAACAGAATACACGGCGCACCTCTCCTAAGAAACCTCTAGCAACTCCCACGCGAAGTTCGCCCAGGAAGAAATCCAATATACTCTTGACTGCCTCTCGGGCTCCAGAGGATCTCTCAACTGAAGCTAAACGCGCCACAGACTCGCCAGCCTCATTGAGATTTGATGGTGTGGTACTCTCTGCTACCCTGACTCCTAGCAAAAACAGGAAAAACAAGCCACGACCCAGAACCACTTCCATCGCATCTGTGCCAGCTACTGCATCGACGTCAGACTCAGACTCTGGCGAGCCTCTTGAAGAGGATCCCTTCCTTGTCGAGAAAGATGACTCAATACTCATACCGTTGCCCACATCCCCGTCGCCCACACGGTCGAAGAAAAAAGGGATCAGGTCAGCTTCGCCCGTCCATGTACCTCAAGCACTTCCAGGCCATCTCCACGCTTGTCTAAATGCTCAAAAACGAGCCATCTTGTGGGCGACCCAACATCCACCTGAAATCGATGATGACGACAATGACGATTTCACGACGAACACAGTTGCTGCTCAACAGTTGACAAGTCTTCTGAGCGGAACCCTCAATCGTGGCGAAGGAAACAGTTGCCTCATCTTAGGCCCCAGAGGTAGTGGCAAGAGTCGGGTAAGAACACTAGCCATTGTCTTTGGAACAAATATCTGACGACTTGCGCAGCTTGTAGAAACTTGCATATCTAGTTTTGTTGACGAAAACCCTATAGTTATCCGCTTATCAGGATGGACGCAACACTCAGGGCGCCTCGCGATGCGTGAAATAGCCCATCAACTTTATCAACAAACCGGTACTTCATTTCTTTCTCAAGGAGATGATAACGCCGACGCCGAAGACGCAAGCGAAGACCCCCATCCCACCTTGGAAAGCCTTCCAATAAGCAAAACACCATCAGCTGTGCAACTTCCTGCCTTGATATCCCACCTCCCCACTCTCAACCGACCTACCATTGTCGTCCTTGACGCCTTCGATCTCTTCATTCTTCATCCTCGGCAAGCTTTGCTATATTGCCTTCTCGATACAGCGCAAAGCTGTCGTGCGGGCGCAAGTACCAAAGGACTGGCAGTAATTGGCGTCACGAGTCGGATTGATTCAATTGTACACCTTGAAAAACGTGTCAAAAGTCGTTTCTCCGGGAGGATGATCAGAACCGCGCCGCCACATACACTCGGGGGCTGGGAGAGCATTGCCAAAGCAATTCTTTCCACGGAACTTGATAATTTCATGGACAGTACATCCCTGGATAAGGACATGATTGCCGAGTGGTCTGTTTTGTGGGTTGCGATTGTTGAACAGTTCTTGCAAGACGTTGAGGTGCAGGCAGTATGGAATGACACCTTCAGTGTCACTCGGGATGTAAGGATGTTGGCTCGAATGCTGGTAGGTTTACTGCCTGAATTAACAAATGTGCGGGTCTGACAAAGGCTACACAAGCTCTCGGTTGTTCTTCGTCTATCGCCAGTATCCTTGTCCTTATCTTCCACACACTTTGCTGCTACGGCTGCTGTCCAGCGTATGCGTTCACGCTTTCCTGTATTACACAGTCGGTACCTCTTTCTCATCCCATTCAGGTAGTAATGTTGATGTAGTTGACCAGCTCTGCCATACCCCGCAATATGCCTCCTTATTGCAAGCGTCCATGTTGATACTGCCGGGCAGTCGATCTTTACCTTCGAAATGCTTCATGAGTGCTTCCGCGACCAGGTCCGCGCCTCAACCTCGGCACCTGTACAAGTCAGAGGTGGAAGTATTGGCATGGTTCGATGCAGCCGTCAAGTCCTAGTGGTTGTGAGTTGATCCGCACGTTCAGTGGAACAAAATCTGACATGATTTTTTAGGCTTTCGAGGATCTAGTCAGGACCCGGGCGTTCGTGGCTGTGGCTGCTCATGCACCTAGCATTGCAAGAGAATTCATCAAGTACCGGTCCGTTATCGAAAGAGAGAATGTCAAGAAGGCAGTCGACAAGATGGGACAAGTTAATTTAAAGAAATGGCTGACCAAGGCAGGTCAATAATGTATTTATTCGGAATATGAGATGCTATGTATTATGTTAGGCATTGTTGCTGTTCGTGTGGTCGTATTCCGGAACATGGAATCATACTCTGGGATCAATTTTCGACGTGCATAGTAAAATAGCTGTAGGGTGATACGCCAATTGTAACCGAATCACTGAAAGAAAGTAATATTAAGGTATGAGTAAGACGCCAATGAAATTGCTTACACTTACAACTCACTGGTTCCCTGGAACTTCCTCGATGGGCCTTTTGGTGAAGCTATCGTCCCAGAACGAAACCTGGTGAGGTTTGACGACGTTGTCCCTGGGCAAGCACTCTTTATTCTCCGGGTTGGGCCTCGCGCTTTCCTTTTCACTTCGAAAGATATCGAGACCAAGGAGGCCAAGGTCAATCTCGCATGACTTGTCTTCCCACTCCGTTTCATCATCATGATCGTGTGATGTATCCTCTATTGTTGTCGTGGGGTCTTGATCAGTATGAACGACCTTCAACACAAACTTTGATTCGTCGATCATTGCTTTGAAATTCTTGTCCTTGAACAGACTTCCGTCCCATTGCTCTGTTTCCGCGACAAGCTCACGAATCATACCGACCAAAGTGTTGGGGTCCTCGTCCATCGTGGCGCTTAGTGTTTTGCTATGAATGTTGCTTCCCAGCTGCTGCGAATCCGGCGAACGCTCGCGGGCCATATGCGACTGTACCTCGTGAGTCGTATTATAAGGAGTTCCAGTAAACCCGAGCTCAAGTCGGGAGTAATCAAGGGTTGTGTTGGAGTGACGTGAATCTATTTGAAGACCGCTAGCCTTGACAGTTATCTTGGATTCGACAGAGGAGTCTGGGAGGATCATGCTGCGCAATGGAGAGGGTCCTATGGCAGGGCTACGTCGAGTTCGCAGTGAAGGCTTCCGTTGCGCTTTTTGCTTCAGTTTCGGTGAGACAGAAGGTATTGACACAGGGGAAGACCGCAACATTGGTTCTTGATCGGAATCGTTGTATACTGCGGGTGGATAAGCGACCGGCAAAGAACTAAGATGAAGTGAAAGAGATGGAAGTGACTCTACAGTAGAGACAAGATCTTGTTTAGTTTTTGAATTCTGGGCAACATTTGTTTCGGAAGATGAAAAGATGCAAGGAGAGCTTGGAGTCAAGGCATATGGGCGTGAGATTCGCCATTCCTTCCCCAGCTGATTCTGAAGTTCCCTCTGAGGTGTGGAAGGGTCAATCATATTGGTGCTTGATGTCTGCTTCGGTGAAGCACGAGGATCATCTGAGTTGCTGGCACTTGTTTGAATCAATTTGACAGAAGGTATTTGAGCTAAGGGTAATAGGCGAAGATCAAAACGTCCGATGGGGGGAGACTGCACAGATGAAGTCCTCTTAATGCGACCGAGACTATCAATGTTTCTTCGACTTGCAGATGGTATAGAAAATCGGCGAATGTCGGTAGTCGGGGAACAGACATGGTAAAGAGAGGATTGAGATGGATTTGTTAACGAATGAGGTCGCCGTTTCGTTTCGGCTTTCTCGTCCATGTCGAGAATAGTGCTAAGTGTTGGATTTGGTTGAATTGATGGTACAATGAGGCTAGGGAGGTTCGAGATTGGTTGATATGAAGAGGTTTCAAGCGACTCTAAGCAACGAGGTCCAGAGTAATGATAAGAGCTGAACGATAAATGGAGTTTGCTGTCGGAAGATCTATTTCGTTCAATCACATTACTTGCGCTCGTTTCCCAAGCCGGAGACCCGAAAAAGCCGACAAAGAAGCCCGCCTTTGTAGAAATTTTATCGCCAGCCAAAGGAAATAACGAATCAGAAGAGCGAACTGTGATATCTACGATTTCGGGACGTCGATTGGATTGGCGGTTTTTGAGAAAGATTCGCTTCAAGATGAGGAGAAGAGCGAGAACAAAGACGAGAACGAGGAGAACAGCAAGACAGGCTGATCCACCAGGAGTAGAAAGGTGGACCGGCGTTGCAGATACGGGTGGGAGGAACAGCAACCATAGCACCAACTTTTTGAACAAGTTGTTGAACATTGTGGTGGTCATAGCTCAACCGTTCGCCCGCGTGACGACCTCAATTTATTCTTAGATCTACTTCCCACTAAAAATAGCATTCACACAATTACATATTCCCTCTTAGTAGCCGGCAGCCAACTGCTCTGCGGCATGTTCGTGAGCTGCGTGAATAGATCAGGAGATGCGGTATGAAAAACCTAAAACAGGATTCAAACTCACCGTGGTGTTTGGCCTTCTCCTTGTCGATGAAGTCGAGCTGTGAAGTATAGGTGGGTCAGAATAAAAGTTTGTGGCGTATCATATCAGGTCCTCTTACCCCCTTCGTCTCCACTATGCGGTCGATGAATGCGCCGGCTAGTCCAGCGCTATTTCAGGGCAGTCAGGCTGGGGATTTAGTGGTCATAAATGATGAAACTGCTAACAAGAGCTCCTTCGCCTTTGCATGTGAAGGAGGTTGTCCGTCAGCGGCAACATGTTCTTCGTATGCTTTGGCAGCCTATCATCGCATTTAATAGAGATAATACTGTTAATGCATGAAAATAAGTACCTCATAGGACGCAGCAGCAGCGATGAGCTCGTGGGACAACGCGGCCTTGTGAGGAGCATTCATTACCTGAAGCACAAGTTCATATAACAATCGTTCAAGACATGCGTGTTGGGAGGAGCTACCTCGTTATAGGCTTGTGCTTGATCAGAGTCATTGCTGAACCAACCCATAATAAAGATGTTGACTAGTTGTCTGAGAGGGGTATGTGCGGTGTTGTCTGTAGGAATGATATACCATACTATATCACCTTAAATATATGGCCAATATAAAAATAGGTTCCAGGGATGGACCGGCGCAGCAGACTCTACCATACATAGCAGGCTTGACTGCAACAAAAATAGACAGGGCACTACGTAGGCCTATGTAGGAAAAGTTCATCAGAAATGCTAATTTTATCCCACTTATTTATACCTTTGTGACACAAGAACGAGCGAGTCAGCTGAGCCACGATGGAGTGGACTTCCTTTCTAACCACTGGCAGGGACCTGAGAGGCACGTTGGTGGACAGAATGTCAAAAACATGCATACAGTAAGTATTATGGAATTCCGAGTCACCGTGACAGTGGTGAACACTGAATGGTGGGAAGTTCACGTTGGCCCGGGGCCGGTCGAAAGTAAGATCATGCCATGCGGAGTCGTGTTTCAACTTTTGAAGCCCCAAGTTCAAAAGAACTGTTCTCATATAGGTCGACAGTGGACTCTGACTCTCTGAGTCTCTTTAAACCGTGACCCGCTTTTCGTTGTCACGTGCTGCTCAATACACCAAGGCACGTGGAATTTCCGAGAGCCGACAAGTTATGTGTACTCATCTCCACACAACCCCGGTCTGATTCTCTGACCTCATCCAACCACATGTCGCCTGGTTCAGAGATACCAAACTCTTCCAGAGCAAACAGAATGACAACAGAGGCGCTTCTCGAAGCAGAATACCTCGACGAATCGTGGGTTGAATTAAAACTGTTCCTAAGTCGCTGCTAAAGTTGCGTTTGGATTCCTGGTAAGACACATTCAGGCGTTTTCAGACGCGCTCGGGGCGGAAGAAATATCATATAATCGAGATCCATCTTCGCCGAACATTCCAGGCACCCCAGTTTCTCCTGTAATTCCACCGCCAACCCCGCGAGTGCAGAAAGTATCGGCCTTGTCAGACTTCGCGCCGGTCAATGTGAAAGTCAAGAGGTACGCAGATACGTGCTCAACCCGCCTTTCCTTATACTATAACGCAACCTCCCCGACAGACACAGGAAACGAGACAAACTACAAGGCAGACGAAGCGATTGGTTGTTCCTCCTGCTTCGTTGGCCACTCTTGGTACGCCGAGTATTGTCTGACCTCCATATAATGACGCTAAACTTATGCCCAGTGTTTCATCTTTCTATTTATCTATGCACAGTTCAGCTTTTACATCGTGATACGGCAGTTAGTCAACACCAAAGAATGGATAAGTGCTTGTAAGTCGTTCCATAACGTCCTTGTCATCGATATGATCTTGATTGGGTATGGTTCAAGGGAGGGGAAAGAAGGGAGCATTGAGGAAGAACTTGAGGGCTGCGCGAAGCTATCGAGTGAGTACAACGCTAATGACATACATTTGGCATGATTTCATTATCACGTAACTCTTTGCACAGGAATGGAAGGATGCAGCAATTGTGCTGGACGATTATTTAGAATTTGAGGAATGGAAGAATGTTGAAGAAGATCCTTTCTACGATTGGAGACTCGTCAAACGGGTATGAGATTGAACAATGCTACCGTAGAAGGTTATCATTTGAGCATTGGTTTTTCAGGTCCGGAAATCCCTGAGGACGCTTAGGGAAAAGAAGGATACTCGTGGCTTACTTGGCGTGCTAGAAACCTGCATCCGGTCTAATTTCGCAGGTGTAGAGTCCTCGCGGTAATGTCTTGTTCCTTTAATCCTATGAAAAGGAGTCCGTGAAAAGGGTCTCATGGTTATGTCCCATCAGCCTATACAGTGAAGTGCGTATCTCATGATTGATTCATTGACATTTCACTTATACACAACAGACTTTCCTTGGCACCAAGAATCTCGTCGAATGTGTGCATCTCTTCCTCGATGCGATTGAATATCCTGATTGATATAATAATCAGCTTACTTCACTGAATTGGAGAACGCTCTTCAAACCATTCGTGAGACTCCCGACTTGTCAATCGACGAGAAAAAGCGTTTTTTTAAAAGTGCTAACACAAACCTGGGTAACTACTTTCCTCACTTCATGATGGCCTGGTGAAGATGATATTTACTATATCAAGGGATATCGGCATTGTGCCTCTCAGGCGGGGCCTCATTTGGATACTGTATGCTTGCTCTCGGATTAATGACCTTGTTCATTACTGACGTGTTACCCCAGATCACGTCGGTGTTGTCAAGGCTTTCCTTGATGCCGATCTTTTGCCCCGAGTGGTGACCGGGACCAGTGCAGGTGGGCTTGTTGCAGCTTTGGTCTGCACAAGGACGAATGAAGAGCTCAAACTGTTACTGGTTCCTGAACTTGCGAATCGGATAACAGCCTGTGAAGAGCCGTTCAGAGTCTGGATAAAGCGGCTTTGGAAGACAGGTGCACGGTTCGACAGCATCTTGTGAGTAATGGAATGGCCTCTGTCTGGTGAAAAGGTTTCATCGATTTTTAATGCTAGATGGGCCAAGAAGGTACTTACCCTCTTGCACTGTGACTTTTCGGCCATATTTTATAGCACTGACGAAATGCAGTGCACCTTCTTCACCCGTGGTTCTATGACCTTCAAGGAAGCGTACATGAGAACTGGTCGGATACTTAATATTTCGGTTATACCTGCGGATCGCCACTCGTATGTTTGATTCATGAGCAACGTAAATCAACAGCTAACATGTGATATGACACAGACCAACGAAATTGCTGAATTACATGACTGCTCCTGACACATTGATTTGGACAGCATTGCTTGCATCAGCTGCCGTTCCGGGTATTCTCAACCCCGTCGTATTGTTGCAAAAGTTGAGAGATGGGTCTGTCGTGCCATGGAGTTGGGGTAGTAAATTTAAAGATGGTTCTTTAAGGTGAGTAAATACCTTTCGATATAAAGAATTCCTGTTAATGCACCCTAGGGTGGACATCCCCCTTCAAGCATTGAACTTGTACTTCAATGGTAATAATTTGTTTTATTTCTGTTACCATCTGACCCTTTCTCGTTCAGTGACAAACCCTGTCGTTTCCCAAGTAAACCCCCATGTCCATCTCTTCTTCTTTGCTCCCCGTGGATCGGCTGGAAAACCCGTTGCTCATCGCAAAGGCAAAGGTGTGTATTTCATTCTAGCTCCTTGTCCAACTTCGTGAACCTCGTTTTCAGGCTGGAGGGGCAATTTTTTACTCTCAGCCGCAGAACAATGGCTAAAGCATGAGCTGTCAAAGAATTTCAAAGTCATTCGTGATCTAGAACTTCTTCCTCAATTACTCGGGCAAGACTGGTCAAGTGTTTTTTTGCAGCGGTTTGAAGGCGCTGTTACGTGAGTTCTCGACATTTACTTGGTTGCTTGACTGTTCTAAGGGTTGAATAGAATATGGCCCAAAACTCGGGTCTGGGTTCGTAAGATCTCAAAGGAGGCGTGTCATGCACTAAGTCATCATCCACTAGGATTGGTTCCGTTTATTGAGCGACCCAGACCCCGTAGAACTTGAGCGAATGATGCGTGTTGGTCAAAGTGTCACTTGGCCCAAAGTAGGCCCCATCTTTTGCCTTTCCTGACCGACGAGTAACAGTACCTCCAGCTACATATGATTGAAAATCGGGCCAAGATTGAGAGACAGATTTACTTAGGGCGACAATATGTCCGTAAAGCTCTGCGGGGACTTTCTGTTTCGGCCCAACCTCAGCCATTACCACATCATGCAGATGCCATTTCAGACCCTCGAATATCAGACCTGGCTACGGGAGCCACCCAAGCAAACTCAGACCAGCCAATTTCCGTCGACACCGATGCAGAAACGGCCTATCATCGCAAGTCTAATTGGTTCTTCAGAAAGGGCCACAATTACGAACCTATTCCACCGACATCTGGTTCAGTCACTCCAAGTGAATTGCTTTCGCAGGATGGCCACCGTCCACCCGCACTTCGTAGAAAACGAGCACCTGAAACCACGGACGCCACCCAAAACGGTGCAAGCAAAATATCCCGTACCTCAATCCCTTCTCATCCACCTTCTCAGTCAAAAGGTAGCCTTTTATTCAGACTGCGTGCAAGGTCATTCCCGAATCTCACGTCTCCATTTTCTGGAGATCTTACACGTGAGAGCTGGGAGTCATCTGATACTGGAAAGCATTGGAGTAGCGACAGTTCCTCGGAGGATGATTTGACGATCGAGGATCGACGATACACGTCGACCATAGGCCTTGGGCCACTTGATAGCTAGATGTATAATTTTTACATATATATGTACACTTGTAATCTGTATAATAATATTGCATTCGTCTGTAATTGTGATGTGGAGGCACGTGGTAGCATTGAGCTTGTACTGCGTTATTCCAACCCTCAATCAACTACATCTACTATGTCCGAGTCAATCCCAGAGCCACCCCCCAGTATATCTTCAGATGCACTTGCAGCTGCCGCCGAACGTCGAAGTCATCAAGGCCCACCACAGCCGTCTGCTGCCCAGCTTGCTGCTGAGCACGAGCGACGCCAAACCTTCCGTCGGCTCATAGACCCTGGTATAATGCGGCCAAACTCAAAGGAGCAGGTCGTTGCCTCGCTCAAAGTACAGCCTGTGTTTCTGTGATATCTAAGACGTCCTTAAACTTGCACTCTCCAGACTCTTCAGACTATTGCGGATAATCTGCTGCGTGAACCTGAGAATCCCAAATTCCAGCAGTTCAAGCCCACAAACACCACAATCAAGAAGAACTTGGTCGATCCAAGGGGAACGCTTGAATATGCCATTGAAGTCAGTAAAATCCCATGAGGTCTATGTATTGTTTTACTGAACGACTATGTGAATAGCTTGGTTTCAGACCCGAGGTTAGCAGCAGTTTGCCACAGATTCCACCGTGGCTACAACATCACTATCATTTAAGGTCAAGAATTTTCAACCATATTATACCTTTAATCCTCGACGAATGGACGACTTGCGAACCGGGGCCGCCATTCTCAAGGAGTTTGTTGATTTAGAGAACCAACGGGCTGAGCGTGCTGCTCGATCGAAAGTTGATCAGAAGGCTGTGGCAGCAGCGGTCGCACAACAGGTGCTTATTTGTTGATGCGAAAATTACGCAGTGCTGATCATTCTCTAGGTTAAATTGGCATATATGGACGATAGAAGAACTAAAATGATTAAAGACGAGAGAGAAAAGGAAAGTCGGACTGCTCGTATTGCTGCTTTAGCCCGCCAAGCTGAGGTTCGAGAGGCGTCCCCTATCCCTGATTCCCCCTCGTCTACAATTCATATGCCCGGTTCAGGCCACATGTTAAGCCACCCTCCTCCTTATGATGAGGGACCAGACCATGAGCAGGAACGAGAGATTGGATCTCAAAATTAAAGGTCGCCAATTGTTGTCACATTGGTTTAATCGTCGAACGAATCAATCTATATGCACGGCGATCTATCCATGAATATTGCAACGGTATGTAGTGAAGAAGTCATGTATCATGTATACTGGTTTCGTGCATGCAGATGGTTATGTTCATGATTATTCGATGAAGGCCTTGCGGCGGTAGAGAGAGGGAACTCGGCAAGTGTATTCATCGAGACTTTGATTCCGTCTTTGGCTTCAACGAAGGGTCAGGTAAAGCATTAATAGAGGGAGATTTACGTACAGTCATTGAATGTTCTGATTCGTTGAGACACTAAGCTATCTCGCCTTCGTGGAGGTGCTACCACCACAGAACTCAGACGACTACCAGGTTCGTTGAGCTCATCGGACTGAGGGAGCACTTTCATTAAGGAAGCTGATCGACTCAACCTGGGTGATGACTCTTCCTCTATAGACTTTGATCCTGAGGGTGAATCTAATGTGCTGGCCGACAAATGGTCACTATGGTTAGCAGGTGGCGGTAACCGCCCAGTAGGCCTAGGAGATGCTGGGAGCGCTACTCTGGCGCTGCTAGGTCGCAGCGTCGATATCCTGCGACGTAGTGCCTCTGAGGGACTAAGGCTCTCCACGCGACTTTCCAAAGATTTGCTACCTTCCAGTGTTCCGTTAGGAGTCGCAACATGATCTGGGAATACAGAGGAATGGGGATCATTGTGTGATACCGAGTCCCCCCTTGCATGAGGGTATGCTAACTCCTTAGACTGGAAAGAGCGGGTAGGCCGAACTCGCTCCATCTTCACCATTGCATGCAGCTCTCTATGGGTCAACCGGTGGGCTGGTTTCATTTTGGCCTTTGATATAGTTTCCAATCGTGTCGTATCGACCAAGAATGGTTGGGAATGCCCAGCTATAAGATAATTATGACTCGTTTCCAGATCACCACAAAGTGAACTTACCAGGACGCGGAATAAGACCAGGACGTTGAGATTGGGCGGGAGACAGTTCAACTGTCTTGGCTTCCGTGATTACGATATCTGTAGCTGGATAGAGGTCAAAGTGTGGGTACACCGTCGGATCTACACAATGGTTTAATGAAATTTTGTTAAAGAACAGGAAGTGGGCACTCACAGAGATTGAAAATTGGATATTTGAACAATCCGGAGATCATAGTCCTGGTGCGCGAGGCCTCAGGTATCCATGTACACGCTGGATATAGATCAAAGTGAGGATATCCTACCATCTCACGTACATTCGATGTAGCGTGGTATGGTGCAGGATAGATATCAAAGTATGGATAGACGGGTGGATCTGAAGTAGGAACTTGTTACACAAAAATTTTGACCATTAAGATGGGGCACAAGCATACATAAGACAAACGAAGGATAGTGCGATATTTCCCGTAGTCGCGGAGGTTTGGGTCCCTTCTTTTCTCTAGGAAGAGATGGGTCTGTAGGGGATTTAACTCGAGAATACACTGTCTCTTGATAGTACCCTTACATAGATCAAAATCAGGATACCCTGAAGCAAAGGCGACTTCTTCTTGCACAGTGGCAAGCGCTTTGCCATAGGCGGCTGGATCTATGAATATTGAGTGTTGGCCAAAAAAAATCAGCAGCATGCATCGGACAGACTCACAAAGGTCAAAGTGCGGGTAGACTGCTGGATCTGGGATAGCTAAGCTGGGCCATCATCATCATGAGACAGATGTTTGACTGACAGATATCGAAGAACGGGTACGTCATCTTGACTTGAGCAGCGATGGGGTGTAGACCAAGTTCGATCGAAGGGTCTAAATTCAACGTCACTTATAACTTGGATCAGGAGAGAAAATATAACGGACAGAGATTAAAATGCGGATAGCCACTGTCATCAATCGCGGGGTCTGTAACCATTTACAAATGAGTTCAATTACGATGCTGGTTATTCACCGTGCTGCGCACATAAGTTGAAGTGAGGGTATCCTTGTATACTGTGCTTCAGAGTGACATTCACGGTCGGTGCTGCGCGATGGGGGGGTTGGGTTAGATTGCCATTAATTTCAGGGTCTGCAAAACACAATAAGCAAAGCCCTATTATCAGTGGACATGTTGTGTCAACAGTATAACTTACAGAGGTCAAAAAATGGGTAAGTGAACGATCTTGACCCATAAAGAAACAAAGTTTCTTGAGTATTGACTGGTGGGTAAATCTGATAGAGATTATGTGGATATATTGGAGGGTCTGGAGATAAATAAGTATCAACAGTAGAATAGAATAGCCATCGGTAACATTCTTACAAATGTTGAACTCAGGATAGCATGGTCGTGATGCAACAGAGGTCTGAGTAGCCAAGTCCGCTTTCGCATTGGATGCAGGCTCCAGGTAGAGGCGCAAATCTGGATATCCTGCAATCTGGGCTTTGTCTATCGAGAAAGTAACCGCTGGGTAAAGGTCGAAATGAGGGTAGACGGGCGGGTCTGCGGGAAGGTTAATTAAGCACACTTGCATGAAACGTGATGACTAACAGAGGACGAATCGAGGGTAGCCCGAAAGAAGGGTGACCTTCAGATCCATAGGTGAATGACTGACATTCCTGCGCAGATATGGCCAGGAATGCTTCCAAGGGAGAGCTCCACTTCGAGAATCGCTGCGGCTGAAATCGGCGACACTCTTTAAAGAATTGCCACTATTCTTACGATAGGGCCAGGAATGCCCCCAAGGGATAGTTCGAATTTGTGAGCCTTCGTGGTTGACTCTGTTATTGGCAGCACTGGGGAGTATGTGACTGCTGCGTTTACGATATGGCCAGGAGTGTTTCCAAGGAATAGTTTGAATTTGAAGTTGAGATGACTTCCGTGACCTATATGGCCATGAGTGTGTCCATGGGGTATGCCGGGGGTTTGGTTGCACGGGGCTTTGTGCAGGCCGGGAGCCAGCAGCATTATGGTCATTATCCAGAACATCTGCATCTTCAACACGGTGCCATGCAGCAGGTGTGCTAATATGGACGGGTGTAACAGGGCTAGGAGGATAAGACGCTGGTGCACCCCAGGATGTTGCAGTGGAAGGCGTAACTGGACGGCTGAAATGTCCACGATCTCCCAAATGAATGGATCGTGAACTGTGGTCGGAATACACGGGTGACGCTGGCCAAGACGCTGGACCCCAGCTAGTAGCTGTTGTGGGAGTCACAGGCTGACTGAAGATTCCCCTCTCACCCAAATCAACGGATGCTGGCCTGGAGAACCATACAGGCGAGGGTGGGAATTCAAGAGGTGCACCCCAGCTTGTCGCAGTAGAAGGTGTGAGAGGCACATTATCCAACACGCGGAAGGCAAGATCAGGGGATGGAAGTCGATAAAGACTAGAAGCAGGCGACGATACAGGGTAGTCGGAGGGACCGAAAGAAGTGCAAGTCGAAGGCGTGAGACAAACAGAACCCTCCGCTCGATTGGCAATATGGACAGATGGTTCTCGATCCCATGGAACCGGGGACATTGGATCGTAGTCATCGGGGCCAGCAGACGTGACAGACCATGCAAAGTCTTCTAAGTTTACCTGGTCGCCGTTGGGTGGATCCAAAAGAGCATCATTGATCAGCTCCGAGTTGGGTTCTGTCTGCCCCGTCGGCACAAGTGCTGTAGGATGAAGGATGGCACTGGCACGCCAGGAGTTGACTCGATTATCAAGATCATGTTTCGCCGACTTGGGCTCTTCGTCCTGGAAGATTGGGGATAAAACCCGGGAAGATGGGTAGGGATGCTCTGGAGGCGAGAGCCCGGAACGAGAAGCTGGGCGTGACAACGAGCGGGCCGAGAGCGTGTCGTATCGATCGACAAGTGACAGTTTACGAGGTACATGGCGAGTTGTCGGGGCATTTGAACGCATCTCCTCCGGGTCATCCTCACGAAATGTAGTTTTACTGTCGGCTCGATCGTGAGAAAAGGATGGTGGGGCAGAAGATATTATAGAGAAGGGATGTTCAAGGTTGTCTCGATGAGGAGCAGCTAACCACGATGTGTACCATCGGGCTTGACGCAGATCGACGTCGAATTCAATCTTTCCGGCGATCATAGACTTCGGAACATAAGATGGGTCGAAGACATACGACCACAGGAAGGGCCAATATTCATCGGAAATGCGCGGGGCCATGGTTTGATCATTTTCGAAAATATGCGGGTAGAGGCAAAGCCCGGTTATGCTTGGGAAGTTGAACTCGCGAGCTATCGCGGTGAGTTGGCCATACATCTTTCGAATATGATCAGTGAGGAAATGTGACATTTGCCTGGGCTTCTTACAGTCGGGAAGAGAGGCATAAGTAATCCATTGGATAATCTATGGCGAGGTCCAGAGCCAAGAGTGGTACCCAATTGGCCATGCTCCTGGACCACCGTGCTGGGAGGAAGAATAATAACAAATGCCTTGGGTGCTCTGTGGGGAGTCCTCTCGCGAGATTCTTTGAGTCCGGAGGAGTGGTACGCTATCTTCCGGAAACGGGCACCAAATGTGTCTGGGGTGGGCGCCGAACGAGCAGGGGACGATTCGGCCTCATTAGGTCGAAGGTCATGGCTTGTTAAATGAATGGCAGTGTATGGCATAGGAGCAGGCCCTATTATCTCAGCATTTGTGTCGGGAGGACTGAGGGGTGCCCTCGGAAACTGGAAAAGCGAAGGCCTAGGATGCCGAGACATGAACGAAGAGAAAAAAGGCAAGCGGCCAGCGACTCGAAGAGGGGATGAAAAGAAATGTAGTAAAGTAGCAACTCTGGAGAGCAACGAGTATCACTGTTGCCGGGCTGTTGCTGTAATGCGTCAACGCCGAGATGTGATGATCAATTTACACACACGAAACGACAGCAGGAGTTCAATGGATCGTTTCGCAGGCTATATCCCAGAAAAGCCGAGGCAAAGGCAGGAAGGAAGCAGTAGAAGAAGAGAAAAATTTAATAAATGAAGGATCCCCCCAAGATACATACCATTGCAACCTCGCAACCGTCAACTTGCTAGAGGGACGGCAGTCACGTGATGGACAACCTTGGCATACTATACCAGATTTGGCAATTGCGAATTCAAAGAGATGGACGGCCAACTTGCACAGATATCTGCACTCAGCCAAAAGGACAAAGGTCCTGCTTTTATTGCTCTTATACCAGATATTCTATCTCGTGCTGATACTCCGGTTCTCGTCGCTGATCTTCACAAGCTCGTCGATTTTGTCGTCAATCAAGACAGCATTGGCCTCGTCGTCGGCCGTCAGGTTCTGTCAGAACTCGTCAAAATCCTCGGTGAAGGCTCTATCAAGGATGTAGAGCTGCGGAAACTCGTTGTAAAAGACACTCTGGACACGGTACAACCCCGGATTGTCAGCTACGAAGAACAGGTATGTATGTATGCCTTATTTGATGTGGCCAATATATCTAGTAAGATCTCTTGTAGGTAAATGCTCTGCGCTTCCAGCTAGCAGATATATTCGAAGAGGAGGAGGACTGGACTGAAGCTGCTCGTGTCCTTATGGGTATATCTCTGGAGTCTGGCCAAAGGCTTGTCAAACTGTCTTCGTGTTTCATCAAGAGTAGAAACTGATCATCCATGTTAGGCTCATAAGCGATGACGAGAGACTCAAGGTGTATGTTCGCATTGTACGCCTCCTCTTAGAGGAAGAGGATTCCGTTCAAGCCGAAACATACTATAATCGCGCGGCGCTTCTCGTGCATCCTGGCATGAACGATCGCGAGACTCTCTTGCAATTCAAACTGTGTCAAGCCAGGATAAATGATTACAGCCGCAAATTCTTGGAGGCCGCCACTCGTTATCATGAATTGAGCTATGTGGGTGAGATCGATGAAGAAGAACGACGCCACATGTTGTAAGCCTTATCGATCTACACCAACTTTCACTCCATTGACCTCAAGTCCGCAGGTTGGCTGCAGTCACATGTGCTGTTTTGGCACCTGCAGGGCCAAATCGTTCTCGTGTTCTCGCATCTCTCTACCGTGACGAGCGTACCCCTGACCTCCCAACATATAATATTCTTTCCAAGATGTTCCTTGATCACATCCTTCGCCCTGCCGAAGTCAAGGAATTCGAAAAGACTCTCAAGCCTCATCAGCTTGCAAAAATCGCCATATCTTCCAACGACCGCCTTGCGTCGGCTGGTCAATACGATGCCCCCGCAGGCATGAACGAGCCTTCTGCGAGTACTCGGACTGGCCCCACCACAGTTCTTGACCGTGCTGTTATGGAACATAACCTTCTTGCAAGCTCGCAGATTTACAACAATATAACATTTGGTGGACTTGGCGCTCTCCTGGACTTGACTCCAGGAGCGGCAGAGACAATGGCTCGCAAGATGATTGAACAGGGTCGCTTGCGTGGATCAATAGATCAGGTTGACAAACTCATTTGGTTTGAAGGTGACAAGGAGGAAGACGGTGCACAAGGCAAAGCTGGTGGTCTTGGGGATGTTGAAGAGGCCGAGGACACAGGTGCACCTTTCACGAAACGGTGGGATACTCAGATAAGATTAACAGCTGCAAATGTAAGACTATTGAAGTATTTGCGGCACCTGCTAATATTCTTGTTGCAGGTTGAATCTATCGTGCAGCACCTGACAGAGAAAGGATTGGTCTGTATTACTGCTGCGTCCTGATTGCTGATAAATGCATACATATTCATACATGTCCCGTCTCTGTTGTACTTTCTCTCCTTTTTTTCGAGGCACGTTCACGTTTTGATTCCAGCTCGTGCCACTCCCCCTCCAGTCTGTATGATGTATTAGTAGCGTATAAAGCCCAGAACCTGTTAAAACTTACCCAGTAGGCATCATGGCCTTAGGTTCTTCTTCAGTAAAATAAGATGCTTCCATTGCTTGGAGAGCGGTTATTCGCTCTGCCGGATTATAAGTAAGCAATCGCTCAGCCAGATCTAAAGCTGCGGTCGTCAGCCACCTTGAAAATATGTCAGTAGATGAAGGTTTGGTAACTTTATCATGCAAGTCTTACTTTTGGAACAGCTCCCTAAAACGATTGGGAATGGTTTCCCTAGGTTTGATAAGTTCATACCAAGGTAGATCCATGATGCCGGTCCAGCGTTCCGGAGTGGGTGTGCCGAAGATTTTGTATATGACTTCCAGCTGATGTAGATCATCATTGCCCTGGAAGACCGGGTTCTTTGTGAACAGCTCCAGCATTATGCACCCGGCACTCCACATATCAACCTCAGGTCCATAGATAGTCGCCCCAAACAAAAGCTCCGGAGGTCGATAGTAAGTCGTGATAACGCGATTGGTGTAATCGAGGCGCCGTCGTTTCTGGTAGAACCGAGCAAGCCCAAAATCACCGAGCTTAAGCTCTCCGCGCTTGTTGATCAGTATATTTGAGCCTTTGATATCTCGATGGATGACACCCTTGTGGTGAATATACGCTAGGCCTGCAAGCATTTGATGACAGAGGGATTTCAGATGAGCAGGCGTAAAGCTGAGATGCTTGAGAGCGCCTGTCAAATCATGTTCCATGTATTCGAAAACCATGTACACATCCCCTGTGAAAGTCATGATCAACAGCATACACTCAAGGAATGAGCAACGTACCCGCCGCAACCATCATCTGATATAATCGTACCACATTCTGATGCTGCAATGACTGAAGAAGCTTGATTTCTCGCATTGCAGTGACTGGAAATCCATCCTTCTCCGACTCCATACGTATTCGCTTCAGTGCTACATAAACCTTGGACACTGTGTTCTGGGCTTTGAAAACCTGGCCGAAGGTACCTTTCCCGACCTGCGAGATGATGGTATATAGATCATCTCGAGATTCCGGAGATGGGGTCGAAGGAATATCAGAGCTAAACTTGGTTTCATGGGGTGTAATGGAACCGCGCGAATGAGAGTCCACAGATGGTTGTCGTGACTCCTTAGCACCAACAAATACTGGGGCATTGTTGGCATCATGAAAGGGTATATTTTGTTCAATTGTGGGTGGCAGATTCGGTGGAAGTGGCGGAGTCTGGGTTGGTGGAGGTGATGGCCAAACCTTTCTTTCGTGTTGAATGGGTGCAGGCTGAGTATTTTGGTATGAAGATGTCCGTCCTGCGCCATAGGGTTCGCCTTCCATTGGTCGTATGGGCGGGCCCCGGATAAGCGGAACCTCGGCAGAAGTGTCTATTTCGTCTTCATCGCCAGGAAAGAATTTTTTCACCGACAAGTTTGCCTGTCTGATGGGCTTGAACCCCGCACTTCTGACAGGAGCGAAGCCGGAGAAAGCGGGTGGTTGTTCGGGCGTGGGATCTGTGAGTTGTGGGGAAATGATGCGCTGTGAAGGAACAAGGTTGAAGGGAATTGTAGGATCCTCTTCGGGGGGGAGATATGCGTGTGTGCTGTGCAAAGGCACAGTACTAGGTGGTGGCATAGAATCGAGATGTGAGGCTCGCATATGACCCTTTCGTCGTTCGCCCTGTCATCAAAAGTGAAAGGATAGTCTAAGTATTCTGAATGAACACCTACACTGTAAGATTTTCCATGGGCATGAGCCTTCCCATTTTTATGAGCGTCTGCTTTCCGGGAACCTGTGGTGGTGGGACGAGGCGTAATCGTCGGAGACGTAACAGCATTTCCATTCGCTGTAGGAAGACGATGGACGGCCCGTACACGGTCTGGAGGGCTTCGGCTTGGGCTCCTCCCACTACTGGCACTGGACAACGAAGAAACACTCCTTCGGCGGCGTGAGTAACTTGCGGGGCTTCCTTTTGGTGAAGGTGATGCTTCCTGCGCATATCGGGAATTTGGGCGCAGAATGGCACGCCCCCTATCACCAGAATAGCCCCTTAATGACGCAGGTGAATGGTCCCTGACGGGGCGAGAAACGGAATGATAAGTGGTCCGCACTCTGTCATCAGCAGGTCGATGACTATGAGAAGGCGACTTCGGTGAGTATGGAGAGAGCCCGTGAGAGTTGGGCACCCAGTTAGATGACCGTCCCCTTTCTCGTTCGTTTACAACACGCATGGACGGAGTAGGCGGAACATCCCCGCGACGTTGTCGCTTCGAGGTCGGGGAGCGTGACTGGGAACGCGAGGGATTCTGGTCCCATGCCGGGGATGGTGATCGGTATGAACGTACAGGAGAGGGAGAGCGGGAGAACGAGGGAGATCTTCGCTGTTTTTTCCGGGGTGGGGCCTTTGGGATGTTGGAGGCGTTGGGCACCTGACGTCTCTGCCAACTGAAGTAGGGTGAATCAGAAAACCAGTAATGAAGGGCAAAGAGACAAGGAATACTTGTTGAGTGGACCATCGTCGTCCCTATCCCTCCAGTCACGCTTGGGTTGCTTGTTTCTCTTGTTGTTTTTCGTGCTTGACGAGTATGAATAAGGGTTCCTGTGAGACGAGGTTGAAGTTGACCCTACTGCCGAAACTCGTGGCGCTCGTGAGTATGAATCCGGGTATTCATCTTCCACTTTGTGGTGAGTTGGAGGTTGCCAGCCCAGAGCTGGGGCCCAGGTGCCTTCGTTGGGAATGCGGTGGACTTTTTCAGGAATGCCTTCCCAAGCCGACACAGGGGGCTCTTCCCAAGCCCTTCTGCGATGTGATTCCCAACCAGAGTCACTCGGATATTCATGGCCATGCTTGTCTCTGCGCTGTTCTTGCCGCCAGTTTGGTGAGTCATGGCTGAGGTGTCGGTCGTCTGGAGGTAGCATTTGTCGATCAGCTTCTCGCCAGTGGTCCATTGGGGCAGTTCGGCTGTCGTGAGGAAGAATGGGAGGATTGTGGGAAGAGGGTTCGGCGTATGAGGAAGACGAGTATGGTCCATAATCATACCGCTGGGACCCGGACCAATCACCTCGAGAACGGTTGTACTGACCTGGCGGTGGCCAGCTCTCGGGCTCCCTTGCCTCAAGCATATCACGCCCACTACCATGATATCCGTCTCCTGACATGTAAGCATGCCTCTCATCTTCTCGTCTCCACTCCTGCATACGACGCCGCGACGAAGGCTCTCGGCTTAGATCGTACTGTGACGGCCTATTCGAGCTGGTGGAGGCCCTATTGTTGTTCCTTGCATGTGGGCGCATTTAGTAGAAGCTGGAATTGAAAGGTGAATGAGAGAGATAAGAAAGAAATGGATGGGTGTTACGTGTTGGGGTGGTGGTCGTGAAAAACTGCAAGGGTTCACCCTGCCGACGGTCATAAACAAGTTATTACTGTGTTCGACAACAATGCCTGGAATCACACAGATGCAATGCTAAACCAGCAGATAACTCTTGAGGCGGTAACCGAAAGGTATTGGTGATCAAGAAAAAGATGAGAAAGACGCAGTCAGCATTCGTCCCCAACACGACTTGGTGTGAAATAGAAAACTTACACAACGTCTTTTCAGTGTAAAATGAGGGGTCAGAGAAGGAAACGAGAAATATAGCAATGGTGCGACGCGGGTGGTCGGTAGATGGAGTTCAACCAGGTAGTTCAAGACTAAGCATCTACAAGGCCCGAACTTTGATGCCCAACCCTCATGAATTTGCCTGTGGCAGTATCTCTCATGCGTTCCATCCGTCACAGATTCTACGACGGTTATGTATGGCGATTAACCCATAGTCAAAGAAATTTTTACAAATGCAAGACGTAGTATGGGGCTGGTGGTGGATTGTGTTAAAAGGAGTTTATTGCCCAGCCAAATTTATCGGCCAAAGGTTGCTAGGATTAATGCAAATGTCTTCAACGCAGCATCTCCTCGATGTAAAGTATATAGTGTACAATGATGAGAGTGGTGTATTCGATGTTTCCAACATCGCCGGGCATTTCATTGATTTCGGCACTCTTCAGTCTCATCCATCTGCAATCGTGCTTGAGCCAAGAGCGTGGCAATGCGATAACGAATGACAGGCCTATTAGGTCGTGCATTCGTTTGTATAATACTCGTTGCATCATCTATTCTCGAAAACTTGCTTGACATGCCGCTCATTGGAGCAAAGAGCTATATTGTATCGGATTCAGATTCAGAGGTTCGTGTGACGACGGTTAGACTGCCAACTGAAAGAATATTTACCTTCACAGTATAATCGATCCCGCTTACGGCGACAAGAGGGAGGTACGGATGCCCCTCAATCATATTAACGACGCTTCCGTCGCCTTCGTAAATGCCATGGAGGGTGCCCGTCGCCTTGCGCCAAATAAAAAAATTTCCATCGTCAGAGCCAGACGCGACGTATTCATCACTAGGACCAAGGAAATTAACTAAAGAGTAAGGAGGCCTTTAGAGCGACGCCAAAGGTAAATATAAAGATACAAGCTTGCCATCCTTTATAGTCGCCAGATTTCGAGCACCCGTGTAGCGCTGTCTAGGAAACACCACAGGGACATTTGGATTCTCGGGTTCATTGCTAACTTCCCCCATAGCATATTCGAACTCGAGGTAGTCTTCGTCCTCGTCGTCGCCCTCAGACATATCCTCCTCTTGCTCGTCCTGGCTCTCGTCGCCACCAGACATATCTTCCTCGTGCTCGTCTTGGCCCCCGTCGTCGCTGTGTTCGGTGACATTAGAGCCGAATTGAATAGAAGAGGATGACCATGTATCGACGTCCATACCACCATCACCCGGAAGTTCGGGGATTGCTTGTGTCTCAGAGCTGCTGCGACGCGGGCGCTTCACGTTGTTCGAAGGTAATAAAGGCGATGACAATGTGAACATACTGTCTTCATTGCTTGGATCGTCGTACGTCGAGTAAAGATGTACTGCATCACCACTGTAAGCTAGGATGAATCAGTGTGCGATGCCTTGCGGCAGGGTGAGGGCAATACTAACATAGGATTACCTATCATACTGACCATTTAGTTCATAGGACCTTGATGGCAGAGAGAAAACACTCAATCACCTCATGGCCATTGGATGGCGACATTCGGGCGCCAGTGATATGCTCATTCCGTCGCCTGCGTGAGTCTCCAGAAGGTGCTTTCGGCTTTCCAAAGCGACGAACACAAGTCGTCAGAGAAGAGCTTGCATCCATAACATCAGACGGCACCCCCCATTCCGTTCGAAGATTCCTGCCAGCATGCCGTCGATCGAAGAGATAACCCTGAGCACAATTACAAATTCAGATACTGACTGTACATATTGGTAGCGGGAAATACGAACGAAAGCCGATTCTCCAGCAACAACAAAGAGATGTGGAGTAAGAGGGGAGAGAGCAAGCGTGGATAACTCGTGATTCACTTTTACAAGAGGGGCAGGGCAGGGTTCGTGGCGACAATCATGAGGCGTCCTAAGGTCGTGCTGACGTACGGTTCCATCCTACAAAGCCTTCAAACAGAAGCCTCCTTGTATCACTGTAATGACTAACCTCTCCAACAGTGAGGAAAAGATCCGGACTGTGTTCAGTTACGATCCTCTTGACACGATTGTTATGGCAGCGCAGTTTCTGCACGAGGGATTGACGAGCGGTGTAAGACGCCTCACTTCCATGAGTAGGAGAAGTCAATCCCGCTTCGCCGATATCAAAGACCCGAATCTGACGATCACCTGCAACAGTGGCGCTGGACTCCCGGATGATAGGTAAGTCAAACTAAACTGAATATATTTAAAAGTCGACTGACATTCGTGAGGAATATGGGAGCATTTGTGCACTGAAAATATTGGCCTTATGGCCTGTATGTATGACTGACCGGCAAACGAAAGGGTAATCATGGGACGTGTCCGCAGCGTCGATCCCCCATATCCTCACCGTAGTGTCATCTCCTCCACTGAGCAAGAGCTCACCACTACGGGCCCAGCTCAAAGCGTTAACGCACCTGACTAAGTTCAGTGCCCGGAACAACCACGTCCTGAGGTATTATCGGTTTGCCTACCCAGTATGACCGGATACCCCTCCTTCATCACCAAGAACGTTGACCCGATCGAAAGTGTGCTGAAGGTACTGAGACAACTGGCGACGGCGCAGCCTTTGCGATGGACATGAATAAGGTAGCAAATGGTTGTATTGATCAAGCTGTAGGTGGCCAACGGTGGCCTGCATTGGATGAAACAAAGTCAAGAGTTGTGGATGTACATAAATGGCAAATCATGACGTCTGATCACGACCATCAATTAGCATGCCGAGCACGTCTATCATACAAAACGACTGCACAACACTACTTCGACTTGGCAAAACCAACAGCGTTCCTACCGAGGTCATAGACAGTGTAATACTTGCGAAGGAAGGCGTCGCCTGCAGGGGCAATCGACGTTAGGTCGCAGTGAACACAAAAATTATCACCTGCGTGCTTACCAACAATCCAAAGTGAACCTCCGGGAACGTTGAGATCCATGCCAGTAAACGCAGACATGCAGGTGCCCTGCACTTCAAGGATATAGTCACTGCCTTTCAAAGGATATTGCTTGCCCCCGAAATAGAAGCTAAGCTCAGGAAGAGAGGGAACTTTGGAACAATCCAAGGTGTACTGTCCATTCCACGATTTCTTCGCGCCGATTTGAGTGTTGAGCATCTCGGCGATGTCAGTGGGGAGGGCGATGAGAGACGTGCCTATTGACATATGAAAAGACGCTCAGAATGGGTATTCTATCGAAGAAACGTACCAGTGTCAATGGCAGCGCCAGTGTTCTCCAGCTCCAGCTCCTCATCGCCAAAAGAGATCTTCGCAAGTTCGACTTCCCAGTAAGCCTTGCGACGAACAGGTACATACTCGATCTTTCCACTATATGCGTTCGAGTCAATTCCACCAAAGGTGGCTTCACCGCCGTCTTCTTCCGAAGAGCCTAATCGAAAAGCGAAAACGGGCTCCTCGAGGAGCCCCTGATCAATCATGCTATAGAAGGGAGGGGTGATATGGTTCACGGAGATTGTGTTATATCCAAGGCCAAGGATTCCATCAAACCTGAACGTAAAAGGGTGAACATCGTGCATCCTGACGACGAACATAAATAAACTTACTTTCCAAAAGCAAAGGCGAGACCAGGTTCTTTAGTTGCCTCTGCAAAAAGCTGATCCTGGAGAATGAGGTCACCGATGGTCAGTGTGTCCCTCGACACAAAACCCTCCATGGAACCGGAACCGTAGCGGATGGAAAACTCCGAACCATTCGCCTTGTAGGAGGAAGAAGCAGACGAATCGTACTTGGTGTGGAGGAAGCATGCAATGGAAGTGCACTGGACGCTAGGAACCCACAAATTACTCGAACTGTGAGGAGAATTGAGCGTTGATGAAGTGACGGAAGTAAACGAGCCATACCCTGTGTCAAGAATAACTTTGAACTAATGACTGACGTAAGCCCAATGAGAAAACATTCATTGACGCCACTCACGGTTTGAGGGGGGGTGCCAATTTGGATTTCGGTATAATACTGTGCATTCATGAAGTCTGCAAGAGAGGTTAAGCAAAGTACACCAGGGAAAAGTAAATGATTCATACTGGTGAGGGGAACTCCGTGGCCACCCTCACCCTGGGTCCAAACTAGGTCGTCGCCATCCTTTGGACGCCCGAGACGACGTCCAGAACCACCTGCACCTAAAAGAGGAGCCTGGCTAGATGACGCGCCATACTTGTGGGCAAGGTAGGCAGCCTCGAGGGCAGGGTTGCTTGCAGCAGAAGGGATCTTCTTGAGGTTAAACTTGTGTACGCCAGCGGCGTCGACGGCGAGGGGAAGGAGTGCAAGAAGGAAGGGAGCGGTGATCATGTTGGGAAGACACAAGAGCGCTGCAGCTGGCAACGCGCAGCCCGCCAACTTTGAACGTCATCATCGGCATCTTCCGGTCACATTGGTCACAGTCTCCTCCATGCATCAAGTCACGCGCCACCTCCCATGGACACTGGTTCGTATGGCTTCGCGGTCGCGTCGAGATGCCCTCAGCAACATCGAGTCGCTTATTCTTGCTCAGGCAGTATGGGAGAATGGCGCAAACGCATGGCCAGCAGTCGCAAAAACACTCTCAACTCATTCTCTGATTTCTCGTCCAAAATCCTTCTTTACACCTCAAGTGTGCTCTTCAACATGTATCCCTTCACCTACGCTCAAAACTCACAGTCTCGCCTCAGGCTTCGCAAGTAATGTACCAGAACCTCATGCAGGAAGCGGGGCTGGAAAGGTGCTAGTTCCCTCACTACACAAATACAGCACTCATATCAAACACTAAGGACCGAGGCTTGTAACGCGGTTCATTGTGCCCATTCTCTTTTATTATTCACTTACAGTATATTGATACGGCTCATAGCACCAATAAACCATAAACTCGCAGAGAAATATTACCGCGCACGCGTACAAGAGCTTCGTGAACAAATTCTCGCCGAAGAAGAAAAGTTCAAGTGTGTTGTACTGCTTTTACTCTAATTCGGCACTAATGCTCAACAGAACTATTGTTTCCGACCTAGAGGCCATACGCGCTGGTAATTTTGATGCTGAGATTACAGCAAAGATCACAGGCGTTCCCGTCGAACCACATCCACAATCAACATCATCAGAAACTAAGGTATATACGTTCTTCATCGTAAGTCTACCGGCAGACTTCTGAAAATTTTTCAGGACCATGAAGCCCCTGCTCTGGAAGAGCTTTTCGAAGGATCAGATTTAACTGGAGTCAGTGCTACACCAGCTTCACCTTCTCAGTCGCAGGTAATCAGACACCGTCTCAGTCGCATTACCTATTACAATTTGTTCTCCATAGGAAAAGATATCGACTGTAAATACTACCGCCGAAGAGCTACAGCAAGACCCGCAAGCAGCCGAAGGTACATCACAGGCCCAAACCCTCATTAGCCGTTCTCAAGTTGCAACGGGCGCTCCTCCCCAGGATGTCGAAATGGCACAATCATTACCAAAAGGCGTTGAACCACCTTTAAGCTCCACCGTTCTACAAAAGTCCACCTCACTTTCAACCACTCCCAAAGGCGTACAAGGGGCAAAGCCAAAAGATGAGGACCACATGGTGCTGGATCCGAAAAGCCCAAAAGAGGAGGAGGAGGAGGAGGAGGAGGAGGCAGACGAATACGAGGTGGCGGGTGAGGCGGTGGCAAATACTCCTAAGCAAGAAGCACGAGTTTTAGAGCCTGAGGAACACCATGGCGCCGAACCACCATCTGCATCACCTGCCGAAGACATACAAGAGGACTGGGCTCATATTCCAGGAGAGGCTCCAGAACAACCCGTAGCCACTCCTGGGGCCGAGTCCGGAATCACCATGGACGATGGCGAATCATCCGGAGAAGAGCCGCTGCATACACGACGTAAGTTGTGTGCTCCTTGAAATGTGATATCTTCTACCGATCATTTAATGCACCCTTTGTAGGCTCAGTCCGGCAACGCCGAGCGACCATAGACCCCACCCAGCCTGTACAAACCCGAGGAAAAGCTCGCAGACAACGGCCAGAGATTCCAGAAGGCTCAGAGGCCGAGCCTACTGAAGATATCGAAGAACTTCAAGATGATATTACTAAAATTCAGGCCGACCATGACGTCTCTCCAATGCCCAGCAAGCGAAGCCAAAGTATAAATACATTTCCAAGGTTACATGCCTCCTAATCAATATCACAGGCAAGCGCAAGGCGTCCTTCATTGAAGGAGTGGACTCACCTCACGAGAAGAAGCGCACACGCGATGACTCAGAACCAGTAGAAGAAGATGATGTTGGTAAGGACCCCACTCACAAGTCCCACAACCTACCACACTTTACTTTTCATTATGTAGGTGCAAACCATGGGCGTGGACGCCGTCCAACAGGCACTCGTACTGAGGGACACAAGCGGTTTCAAGCAGTGATTGGAATGCTCCACTCCCAGATATCACAGCACCGCAATGGAAACATCTTCCACAATCCCATAAAAAATTCAGAGGCACCCGACTACCACGAGATCGTGAAGCGACCCATGGACCTGAAAACCATCAAGAATAGAGTAAAAGATGGATCAATAGCAAATTCTCAGGAATACCAGAGAGATATCATGTTGATGTTTGCCAACGCAATGATGTACAATAGGCCAGGTTCAGACGTACACACGATGGCAGAAGATGTAAGAGGCATCTACTCTTTTCTAATGTCACATAATGTTCATGTCTATCATAGATGATGGTTGAAAGCGAGGACCATATCAAGGCATTTCGTCAAACGGAAGGCCTCGTGAACGTTAGGGGTGGACGTCACAGTTAGGGCCGAATCGAGAGTGTTATCTTGCTTATTTTTACTATGTCATTCACCCCCCCCCCCTATAATCCCTTCCCAACCCAGGCGGTCGCATCAATGTATGGACTACCTAACTGCACATCGAAGATACATAAATACGAGATCACTATCTTCTGCGCATGGTTTGAACGATTGGGATATTTCGTGTACACGTACGCACATAGAGATGTAAAGCTTAAGGCGGTATGGCTGACTGCTAAATTTTAACAATTCGAGGGAGTCGATGTTGCCTTGGGACGACATCTATTACTATGCGTCATGCTGAGTCGCACTCAGTGGTCGTTATGGGGGATTATCGACATGCAATGAGGCCGGATATAGCTGGAAATATTGGATGAAGATATACAGATATGTGGTAGTGTCTAATGTACAAAAGAGTTTGACAGAGCGACGATAACGAGAACTAGAACCAAGGATGATACATTTCCCCCATTTTTGCTAGTTGTATTGGGTTCGTTGCACCCGAAATGAGATTTGTTACAGTTTGAACGACAGGAACAGTTCCGATGTTGCCATGGTTAACCGCCTAAGTCGATGGGCATGAGCGTAGTTATGAATGTTGTATACAAAACACAAACCTGTTCCCTTTCAACCTTGCAAGCCATGTTTTCACATCGCTTGACAATGCCGTCAGTATTTGCAGCCACAGCTTGCCTGTACTGCAAATCCGACTGCAAAGCTTGGTTTCGCATGCCCATCCAAGAATTGACTTCGTCCCGCCCAAACAAACAGAGACTTTGTTCCAGTTCAAACTACACGAGGTCAGGCTTCAGAAGATAGTGAGAAAAATGCCTACTGACCTCCGGCTCGGTGAGAGATCGGCCGATGGCGAGGATTCCTGACGTTAAAACGCCTTCCATGAAGATGGGGCCGACGAAGTGTTGCATATTTGGAGTGAAGCGGAACGGAACAACGTCGCTGGTGGCTAGAAGAGGAGCTGCATTTGAAATTCCTGTGATTGTCAAGTCAGAACACCATTCATTTAAATCAAAGGAGCTCAGATACCTGGTAACAGCTCTGACATCGATATAAGCCCTGTAGATCGTGATAAGTGGAATCTGTGGGGATGCCTGCTCGAAAGACAGAGTGCGTAGGTCATGAAAGAAGAGGATGCAATCTGGAGGGTAAATTGCTTCCTCATGCGCCACAGTTCGTCAGAGTTGGTCATCGTGCTGATCATGTACTGGTGAAGTAGAGTTAAAGCGACAAACCCCAATCTCGGTCATAGAACATACACGTGTAAGGAGGTCTTCAGGGACCATTTTGACGGTGACTTCGTCGTAAATGTCTTTTTTGAGTGTAAGATATTCTGTTTTGGTCAACTGTTGCTTGGTTAGTCGTTGTATCAGCATACTGGGAACTAGACCTTTACCGGCCGTGAAGTGGGTTGTCGGAATTCCTTCAAGACCTTCTTGACTTTTTCGCCCGAGTATAAGATAGGTTCTTCCTTCGAAATTCCAATGGCCTGGCAGTGTCGATCATAAATGTCGCCCAAAGGGATATACGAGGCATCCATTTGGACGAGGCGGACCATGGGGCTAAATGATACAGCTGCCGGAAGATGGAAATGCAGGTTTCGTTTCCTGCTTTCCTTCTTGCGGCTCAGGGCACTACCAATCATGAGTAAGGAGGTTCCGACGTGCAGGAAACGAGTAATACCTATTGAATATCCGAAGTAACTGTGATACCCGGTCTTCACGACGATATTGACGGAAACCCGGCACTTGGACTGAGAAAGCAGCTTGCGAGCTGTCACTTCCATACACAGTAAACCGTCTCCAACACAACCCACTAGAACGGCAATTCTCGACCTTCGGAGCAAACTTTTGAATTCGTACAAAGTTTTGATTGTTGTCCTTCTCCTGAGGGGAGAATAACATGAGTTGGTGGGAATAAGGGGGCATAAAGGTATTGCAAACCTCAGTATACTGGCCAGGGACTTCAATTTCATCAACTTTACTGTACTGGAATTCAGTCAGGTAGTGACTGAGCATTGCGAGCTGTTGAACACGGGGTCGGGCGTCAAGAGCGCTTTCGTATCTGTCCCGCCACTGCTGTAGCTTCTGGACATATTCATACAAGTTGGGCTTGCTGTTTAGGAAATCTTCCTCGTACTCTTTCTAAAAGGCATCATAAGTAGAGAGATATCAAGTTTCATGAACGGTGCTTACCCGTACATTGAGAGGAATATTGGCTCCCATGCGAATTATCGTGTCAATGGTTTGCTGAACCAGAAGTCCGTCATCGTCAGGTGAATTCATTCGCACAACATAATTCTGTCAAAGGGATGATCAAGATTCGTGAAGTAATATTTTAAGTATAAGCCTACCTGTACTGCGTCCTGCAATAATAAGCAGATGTTCCTATAGATATCCTCGTCGGCCGCCAGTTTAAACTTGTGAGATATCTGGTCCACCATTGTCTCCAAACTGAGAATAAGGAGAGGGAAAGAGGTTTTTAAAACATTGAGGACTTCATCGACGTGTTCAGCTGGTTGGCGTGGTTGATTGGAGGAAGCGTCTGGAGTAACTGAATGATTTGAATAATTTGTATCTGATGTGGTGGGTTGAGAAACCATAGATTGAGACATGTCTCCGTTTTCTCTTGGTATGTCTGCGCCGGGAGGGTTTGCGATAGCAGCTCGTGCAGCTAGCAGCTTCTCCTGACTCTTTTTGATGATTTGCATTTCCTCCCGCATTGTCCGTAGATGATAAAAGAGCGCCTAAAGTGACATGAGTCGAAGCAAGTGGTCCATTTTTTTTACCGCATACCTGGGGATAAAGCCTTGCCAAATTCATGAGCACATATCTTGCCTGTTTAACTTCCCGATTCGAAAGCGACTGGAGAAGCTGGGGGATGAGAGGGATCCAGAACCAATACGCTGCATCTCCCTTATACGTGTCAAAAGCTCGAGAAATAGTGAACGCGGTGTCATCAAGGCTCAACAGCCACAAAATGCGCGCTATCAACGGTCGGCTCTTGCCATTTTTGTACTGTCCTGCGGCCTGCAGATAACAGCTGACTGCATTGGCAGCAGATCCAAGATCACCGCTGTTCTCCTTGAACATGCGATCATTATAGCGGCCCCATTCAGCCCAAGCTTTAGCCTGATTCATGTCAAGTTGGACAGCCTGACCAAAGGCCTGGTTTGCATCATCGTTGCGGCCAAACCGGGTAAAGAACATCCCCTTTAAAGTGTGAAACTCCGCCTTCTGGGACGAAGAGAAAAACATCAAGTTGGTATTGTTGATCACCTCTAGTCCGGCCTGGAGATCATTGGGTTTTTGATAGTGACAACGGGCTTGCTCGCGGAGCTTTAAGAACGCTTCTGAAATTTCGATATTTGGCAATGTGTAGATCTTGGTGAGAGATGTGAAACAGACGTCGAGGAGATCGTGACGACGGGCGACATGGGCGAAACGATTAATAATCCAGGCTGTTTCATGGTAGCCGCGATATCCGTAGGTAGTATTATTACCAGCTGTACCTGCCGCAGGTTGGTTTGGGGGCGAAATGAGAGGGATATACGCGTTATTGATAGAGTGAAACACGTTCTGCCTCCAGGCTACGAGATCACTCCATATACTGATATCGTCATGAAGATTGGGAAGACGTTCACGCCAGGCTTGGAGCACCATCTTCAGCTCGGATGACTTCTTCTCCAGGTTCTGCGCAGTGGTTTGCGACAGGGATCCGAATATTTGAACAGCTTCCTGCAGCTCAACAAATTGTTGAAAATGCTGTAGAAGAGGAATGTGGGCAGACGATAGATGCGGTGGTAGACTGATCCACTTTCTGAGGGACAGTTGCATTGCGTCTTCGAGGATCTTTGTGAACTCGACATTTTTTTCCAATGCTCCTGGCATCTTGAGTAAAGCAATAAAGGCCTCGAATACTCGGCGACGGGGGGTCGGAGTCTCAGGAAGTTGGTTGATTTGCTCCTCAAGAGTTTCTCTCTGAGCAGCCCATTCAACGGTCCTCCAGGCACTCTCTAGAAGAAGCTCCTGATTCCCTTCGTTTCGAGCTAAATCATGCAATAGATCCCATTGCTGCAGCTTCTCGGCAGATAGGATCCAATGGTCTTCCCAGAGGCAATATTCAGATTCAGAGAATGGGATCGAGCCTGCTCGGGCCTTGCTCTGAGCAGATTCATACGCCAGAGATGCTTGTTCCCACATCCCGTTTTGCTCGAAGGCGAGGGCAATATTGGTTTCCTGATGAAGACATCGCCGCCGCCATACACCATAGAATAAGTCTTCTTCCCCAAGTTCTGCATACACGTCTGCGAGGGAGTCAAAGACATAGTCACGGACGGTGGGGTCATCGTCTTTAACTTGATCAAACGATGATCCCAGGATCTCCAGTGAAACATACCAGGCACCGAACGTCTTGGCCAAGAACTTGACAAGGTGAGGTGGAAGGGTCATCGGGGGGGAACAAGCATGGATACCTGCAAGCAACGTTTGAATAACGTTTGGGCGCAAATGCGCTTGCCGTATATGATAGTCCTTGCTCAGAAGATTGATCAGGTGAAGGGAGAGGTCGCTTTGTTCTCGGCGCGATAGGCACGACCATACAGATGGGAAGACGGACACCCAAGTGTCATGTGCAACCTGAGGGTCAAGGAATAGTAGGCGCTGAACTGGGCGGATGATCGCGTGGATTTTGGGGCGAGCAATGGGGGGAGAACCAGAACCTGTTAATCTACGATCGAGTGTCGATGAGGCATCCATGTCAGATGATCCAAGGATTAAATGCAACGCAAGATAGATCCAGTTGTGGTCAGCTAAGGCTTCCCAACTTTGAACACCAAAGACATAAGTCAGACGACTCAGCAGAGAACGTGGAACGCTGACATCCAAAAGATCCATGAACTTCTCCCGAAGGGAAGGGTCTTTGGCGCGACAACCCAGGAGAAACGAGTGCTCCAACCGAGTGGTCAAGTCACTCCGTCGCAAAGCAGGTTCTGTGTAGATCTCGTAGATAAGTTCCAGATATGGATGGAAGATGTGCTCCGAGCGACTTTCGTAGGAAGCCATCTTCAACAACAAGCTAGCCTTCTCTTTCATGGTTGGATAAGGTTCGGGAGTAGGCTTTGCCCAGGTTCTAGCAAGATCCAGAATGTAACGACAGAGAGGGATACTTTTCGACTTTTCCACAAGGTACACAAGAGTGCTCAGTAGCACTCGACGTTGTTCTCCAAGGAATGCAACCGAAACTTCACATATTTCGATGATCATTTTGAGGAGCCTGACGCCATTTTCGAAAGCCGGTGTTGAAATGGAGTTGCTTTGGACATGGTCTTTGGCCATTTTGCTGAGGAGCTTGCTGAGTGATTGTCCGAATGGATCAATCCGCTCCGGCACGACCTTGACGATAGACTTAAGCATCAACAAAGTTCCTCGAAGCGCGGTCGAGTTCCGTAACCCATCGTTAATCGCCGAATAAACGAAAGCATGAAATTCGGAAAGCTCCCCGGGTTGTTCGTCGTCTTCTTTTGGTAGCGGGAAAAGTCTGATGAGGTGGTCGAACACAGGGTGCAAGGCTTCATTTAACCCATAGTCTTCGGTCACCAGTCCTTTGCGAACAAGTTTCTGTAGGATTGGTGCATTTGTCATAAACCATGCATCATCCTGTTCTCCAGAAATGACCTGCAGCACTTTTGCGGATGCAAGTGCCTGACTAAGGGCTTGCTCATTCGAAAGCTCGTTCTGGGAGTTCGTGTCATTAAAGGACAAAATCATCATGATAACTCGTACCTGTTCCAACGCACGAGAAAAGAAACGAAGGCCAACAGTCACGTCAGTCCATCCTTTTGGGCTGACAAGCGTTTGGAGTAAAGGCAGAGCACGCGGGATGAGGGTTGCTCTCACAGCTGCATCGTGCGGAATGCAAGAAAGCCTCACGAGATAACTGACCATATTCTCGCGATAACCAAGTGGCGTGAACCAAGCAACCTCAGTTTTGCTTGTCTCCGTGTTTGAGGCCTGCACTGCTTTCTCCTCCCAGTTGTAAATTGTTTGTAGGAGATCGACGGTGAGCAAACGTGATTCATGAGTTGCAGTAGATGACATGCCCAATTTTGTGATCGAATTTGCCATGTGAGGTATGAAGAGTGAGCGCACGGGATAGAACAAATCCGGTTGTTTGACAATCAAATGGTAGATCGTGATTTGCTGAGCGATACCCTCCTCAGCGAGAAGCCGACGAGTAGTTTTGGCCCACTGTGGATGGCCGGTCTCGGCAGGGTCAGAGCGTGGAAGAGATGGTGCAAGAGTTGCCAGGGCTTCCGCACGAACACTAGCCCTTCCTTCGGATGTTGGAGCTCGGAGAAGACCCGTCCATGCGCGTAGAATGAATTTCTGCGGCGTTTGGAAAACAGAGAAGAAACGCGCAGCAAGAAGATAAGCTGTCTGCTTCACGAGAATGTCATCTGAATTGGTAATAAAATGCCAGGCGCATTTGATGATATCCTTTTTGACGTCTTCGAGAAGTTCCGAATAGTGCTGAACCAGGACGGTAGTGAGGTAAAGGACTTCAATTTTGAACATATCATCTGCCTCAGCAAATGTATCGGATTCAGTAATGGGACGCCAAATGATCCGGTGCATCTGGGTGATAAATGCCAAGTCGAGCAACTGTTCGCGCGGGGCAGGGCGAGTCGCGTGAACAAGGAGCGTTGGGGTTACCACGTAGTGCAGGAATTGGGTTTTGTGTGGCCACGAGTATGATGAATCACGGAACCAGGTTAGGAATCGCATCAAAACATTGCGTCGAAAAGTTATATTCTCGGTGAGAGAGATGTGATGGTATAGGAAGCTAGTGATTCGAACTAGATCCATTCCCAAGTTTCGCGTGAATATAACGACAATTTCGAAGATCAAGTCGATACGAGGGGACTGTTTCAGCGCTTCGACAAATATATCAAGCATGACGATGTGTCGTTGGACGACCTCCGGGACAGCGACAGCAGTTTGCTCCGGTTGAGCAATCTCCGAGTGCCATATATTCAAAAGTGAATCAATCACATAGCCATTTTCGGCCAGCCAACCAGGTACTAAACGCACGAGATCACGAAATAACAGCATTGCAGGAAGTGTGAAACTGTCGCCAGGACCACGGAGATAGTTGGTTGCAATATATGATGTACGGGAGGCCAGTTCACGTTCGAGGTTTGGAGCAAGCTTGGCCTCAAGGATGCTTCGCAGCGTTTGCATATGTCGTGGAAAGTTGAGGTGTCGAAGGAAGAAATCAATTCCATCGGCAGGATATCGATCAAGATATTTTGCAAGTGGCTCCGAGAATGGGCTTTGAGTGGAAAAACACATCTGTGACTCCGTCTGGACAATGGCGTTCACGAGGTTCTCGAGAAAGATATTTGCAGCCGAAGGCAGGAGGTGGAAAATATTTGCCAAACGAACAAGTTTCGTGATGCCCTCATTGTTTGTGAGAGGAAGGCGAGCTGATTCGATAAGCATCTGAGGGTCGGCAACAATTCGGAAATGGTCCAAAAGCTTGTGACCGATTTCCACTTTGAAGTAATTCGTCAGGAGCTCTAACAGGCGAGCAAGTCCTTCTAACCCAGGCACCGATAATCGCTTCGGATCAGCGAGGTTCATCAGGATGGGGCGCAGTCCAGTCTGCAGGAGTTCTTTGGGAAGACGGCTTTGGTGAGTAAGAACCATTCTAAGTCCTTCGTGTGCAACATCCTTGATCTCAGGAGATGGCGAGTACAGGGATTTGAAGTAGACACTTGTCACCCTGATATTTGTGAGTAGAGTAAGCAGGCAGAAATAGGAAACACACCTTTGCCTCGTTGAAGTCTGGCGTTGGAAGAAATCGGTGAGAGGCATTGAAGCTGTCAAGAGCTTGATGCATGCAACCCGCAACTGTACAACCTCCAGTGTGCCCTGCCGGCCTGTTGCTCGTCCCAACAAAGCAGCATCATCAGCATCCGCCAAAGCAAGCGTCTCATGCAGTAGCCGAAGAAGCTCGTCATTCAATTCAACAAGGGGAGGGTCCAGACTAACGCAATAACGGATTGCTTCAATCATTCCAATCTGCTTCATGAAAGGAAGAGCTCTGAGAGGCTTTGTATAGATTCCTGTGACCGTGCGTTCGCGATGGGGCATCAACAGATCGACGGCGGGGCGCCCACTCAAGGAGACCAAGAACTCGATGCATGACTGGGCAGCTTGGCGAACCACTGGGTTCGAGCTTTGAAGTTCAGGAGAGAAGATGCCTACAAGGTGAATAAGCTTATTTCTTGCCGGTCCCAAAATTTCGGCTTGAATTTCGAGTTCGGAGGTAGAAATACGTAAGACGTTGAGAAGCAGGTTGCTGACTTCATCCACGTCACGAGGAAGATCTTTCGGAAGGTCCTTCAGGACATGCAGAAGAGTTCGTATGAGGTCAATCTCGCGTTCCATGACCCATTTTGTTCCGTAGATAGGAATGGAGATGATATTTTTGATGCCAGAGCATCCTGCCTTTTTGTGTACCCACGAGTCTTCGAGGCACAGGCCGGTGATACGGTTCGCTACTTGATGAAGGATGGCCATGATATCTTGCAGTGTAACACTCGGACTATTCGGTGAGACAAGATCTTGGATGATAGAAACGAAGACGGCTTGGGCAGCCTCTGCTTGGGTAGGTTGATCGCGGGCAAGACCATATGGGAACGAGTCAAGAAATGAGGAAAGGAGGCCGCTGATAGGTGGGCGTGTTCCTCCCGGCCCACGTGAATGGATACGGCGAACCTCGATCTCGAATGCATATTGTGCAACCTTGCGGATGAACGATTCAGCCTGGCTTTGTAGCTCAGGGACATTGAGCGAATCAAAGATGCCTTCCATCCCTTGAACAAACACCTCCTCAATGTTTTGGCCGGAAATTCCCTGTTAATCGTTCAAATAGGATGAAGACAACAAGAAACAAGAAACGTTTACTGACCTCATGGAGCATGACTGTCAGGCAATTCTCTAGCAGGTTATAAGAATGGCCGCGATCAACCGTCGATCCTTTCATCACTGTCCGGCATGCTAAGGCCATGACGGGACCGAGCTCCAGCTTCTCTCCAGACCCTCCAAAGGTGATTGCAATTTTTGCCAGCTCAGAGTGACTGCGATATTTCAGGAGCGGTTCCCTCGTCAGTAAACGGCGATTACGACCGCCCAACTTGCCCAATATACGAATGGTAGTATGGGCCGGGTGATGGTTGGCGGGCAGTGGTTTCAAGTGGCCGTGAAGCGCCTCCATGAGTTCCCGGAGGACGGTACTGAGAGTCGGGTCCAGGAAATCGGGGGTAAGATTGTCTATACAAAGCTCAAGGGTACGCAGTCCTTGAGAGACCAATTCAGGCCCACCTCGCAACGCAAGAGCCAGCGGTTGCATAAGATAAGTAAGGTGGGGTAGGAGATGAGTAAGGCGCAATGGAACAGTAAGACACAACTCGACAATCATATCCCGTGTATGGCCATCGGAAGCCAATAGCTGACGATTCAGGCTCTCCAGCATTTCCGGTAGTAATGGCAGTACGGCAGTGTACAGCAGCTCAAAACGACCACCGCCACCGCCAATAGCCCGAAACAGGGCGCGAAGCAAATGGAAGTAGTTGGTAGGTTTTGTGGCCTTGGCGGCTAAGGGGAAGCAATCCATCAGGAGCTTTGGAAGGTGAGCCTTTAGAATAGTTTCATTCAAAGCTGGATGAACTCCAACAGCACCAAACGCCATCTTGAACAGCCGTATGGTGGCAGCGGCAGTCATATCATCGTATTCCCCAAGGAGATGGAGCCGATCGACCAAAAAGCTCAAAACGATCGCAAGGAGAGTGGGGGAGGTTGATTCACGAGTGAAAAGAAACTGGCAGATGTTGAGGAGGATCATACGCTTCGATGCGCATGTGAAGAAAAACTCCATCTTATGGGTCCAAACTTCTTGGAATACGTGCAGATTCATCTCGAGCAGTGCGTGCCCAAACCAGTCAATCGCATCGTTTTGATCGTTGATACGAGGGTCGGGGTCAAAAAGAGACATGCATCGTACACATCCTTCGAATAGCCTAAAAAATACGTCCCCGTCAGGCGCCGCCGCATTACACTTCTTCATGTTTGTAAGACAGACGCGAAACCCATGTAAGAGAGTTCTAAACATGAGGCGTGATTCTAGAGGATAGGATCAGCTTTTACATTCTATTTTGCATTTGCCTCAAAGAATGCTCACCAAGTGCATGTTCTTCCGGCTTTTCCATTGCGTATATAGCACCACCAACAGGGCGCGATTTCTCTATGAAGGCAGAGTCAAGGATGATGACTTCAGCGTTCTCCTTTGTCTGTGCAGCACTGGCGGCGACCTCATCTTGAACCAAAGCGAGGGCTTCCAAACGCTCCAAGCATGTTTCAAACATTGACCCGACTAGTCGAGCGGATTCCTTGTCATCACCTTTGGCAATTATTGGCTCCGTAAGACCAAAAAGCATTTTTGCCGCCATTGTGTGGAGGTTGTTCCCGAGGGCAGGATTGTGGATAATCTTAGAAAAGACGTGGACAGAACGCGCTAATTGCTGTGGGCTGAGCTCATTCCGGATGTGATGCACCAAATCGGCTATGGCGCTATACACGACAGCCCTGATAATTTTTGAGTACGGTTGAATAAGTTCGCCAGATGAAGGCCACACCTGAGAATCTCTTTGCTACTAACGCCCTTTCCCAACAAAACATCCTCGTCCAAAAGTTTATCAAGGTGTGGCAAGAGTGCTTTCCGGGCATTAAGGCCCATCAAATGGCGGAAGACAACCATAAGCTCCTGTATATCAAGTAAAATATAGACGATATACGAAAATCGGTAGTTCAGACCTTTCGCAGCGTGATTCCATTTGGAGGACAATCTTGCAGCATGCGCAAGGCCGTGAGAATTAGGATCTCAGCGGATTGTTCGTCGGGCTCGCCAGAAAACCTCATTACATATGCGACGTACGACAAGACCTATTTTACAAGTGTTAATAATGAATATGGCCTTTTCACAGTAAAACAGTAAACTTACTTTGATCTGGGCATGGATGAAGTCGGAATATGCAGAAGCGTTTTTGATTGTTGGTGCCATTCCAGACCAAATTCCGTCCATCGCTTCGTAGTCTTCTCGTGCCCTCTTCTGTGCGGGAGCCTCAAGCTTGAGGGCTTCAAATGCCGGGGGAATAGTCGCATGTATATGTCCTGCAACCATGGGCCTGTGTATTTGTGAGATAATGACGATGATCATCGCCATTTCGCCTAGCACTTTGGGGCTGTTAATGCTTAGGGGAAGGACATTCGGGTCCAGAGCAGGAGAGTCCTCTGAGAACATAGCAGGTATGACATCTTTCAAGTTGTTCAAGCCTTCTTTGAATATAGCCAGAAACTCGGTCAAGAATTCTTCTGTAAGAGCCCTGTATCCGCGAACCAGGTCGAGGAGCGTTTTGGATGCAACGGAGCCGTTCTCGTCGTTGTCTCTGCGAAGTATCTGGAGCATGCAGGTAAATATCTGGGGAACATAGGGCCTGACTGCCTCGTTGATTGGAAGGCGGTTCATAATTTCGAGAAGGAGGCGGCGAAACTGAAATTCTGTCGTGTCCTTTTGGGTGGCAGCTTCGCCATTTCGGAGGAGTTCAAGGATAGCTGGTATAAGTACGGGAATTGCTCGAATGGACTCGATATCGCGAACGGTGTCTATCATTTCGCGTATTTCTGCAGCGACTGCATGTTTGGTTTTGAGGTCTACATGATATGTTGAGCAAAAGATTATCATGAAATACGGCATGAACGCACCAATGTTTGGGTCTGCAATCCGCCCGGCGCGAATTTCAAGGTCATTTGAGGTCCCCAGGTGCGGACTGGGCTCCATGTTGGGCAGAGCAGCCGTGAATCTGAAGAGGATTGCCTATTCTGGAGAAATAGGTAGAGGAATGATTTGCTTAGATAATCCACCTGGGATTTTGGCGGGCCGGCGGCACGTGAGCGCGTGAGCAATTATACCAGAGCATCAATCTCCGTTCCGTTGGTGTGCGAAAGGGGTCCATCACATCATAATCTCAACAAGATGGCGACGGGCTCAGACAACCATCGACTGTTCGGCTTTTGACACCCCCAACAGTATGGTCTCGGTATCTGGTCTATAAACCCACTTGGTGCTGTCCTACTTTTCTCCACGCTTCTTTCTACCTGTTGGTTGGCCTTTGGAGCTGGGCTCGAAGGCCTATTCTCCCTTCCGATTCGACTTTTGATCTCTATTCTTGTTCTCATTCAACCCGACATTCTTTACACATTCTTGCCCATCAGGAGTGGGCCGACTTGTCCCCTTGCGCTAGCCGCACGCACGCTAGGCATCATGGATATCCCCAGCATTACTGAATTCATTGCTCATCCTGATTAGTACGTTCCAAGAGCTCATGAGGTTTCGTACTTGGGTCCTAACCTGCTTTTCATTGCAAATATATAGCCAGCAAATTGCGTCTTTTTTTCTTGGTGCGGTTTTTATCACCAGCCTCAACTATTCGTATCGGTGGATCCGGGGTTTCTTTCCACGATTCAGGTCTTGGTTTGGGCGAAAACGCTCATCCGAAAACGATGTAGAGAACAACGTCTCTGAGAAAGCGTCAATCACAACTTCGTTCGAGAGTATTAGTCCTGCAGAGCACCAAAGCCTTGTTTTTGCTCTGTCGCTTTGCTTCGCCTTTGCCAGCGTTGCCTACTTTGGTTCATTGCTATCGTTTAGTCAAAGTGGTGGAGCTACATGTGGTAAGTGCGAAGTTTTGTCATTGGTTACTGGACGTATTTGACTCGTGCGTGTCAGCGTTCGTTGTCGCATGGGGAGGCATGGCAGCACAGACAGCCTCAATGATTGGTCTCCTCATACTGATTCTGGAGCTGAGAGGCCTGGGTATTAGCAATCTGGAGTTTTATATATCACTTGCGAGTCTTTTTGTTGCAATGGGTAAATGGTTTCCGTTTCTCAACTTGCCATTTCTCGTACCTACCTATACCTCTTTTTTCAGTCCTTGTTTTCGTCAACAATGCGATTGGAACAGGTGCTCTGAGGTAGATAACCTATCGTATCTGGTACATTTCTCTCACTAACTCGGATTAGGTTTTCCGATCCTTTGAAAATCTCAATCTGCTATAGAAAACAGTAGGATGAGAGATAATTCTAATCAAAAAAGTTAATATACTAATCACCATTTACAGCTTCCTCCCCACCGCTCTCTCTACATCAATCATTTCGTTATCGATTATATTCTATGTATTCTCCCGCTTAGCCATTCTTCTCTCCCGACAGGCCACCTTGGCAAGTCAGCGACCCCGTACCTTACGCGACAGAAGAATAGGAAAGGTCATTTCTCTCCTCCTTCTCGAGCTGCTGACTATCGGCCCCTCGGCTGTGCATATCACACTCCTTGCGGACTTCATTCCACTCAGTATTGGTGCTTTATTCGTTCTCTGTAAAGCCATGTTCATAATTCCGTGCAACTATTCAACCGCTGACTGTCATATAGGGGCCTTCAATAGCCCTCGGGCTCCTTCAGATGGCCGTCCAATGCTCGATCCGAAAGCCTCTGTTCCTCTATCAATGCCTAATATTGTGAGGCGCTCTGGCTGGTTCACGAGTTCCTCTGGATCCTCTCAGCGTCAACCAGTTCCTGGTGTGGAATTACCCCCAGCGTCACCTCCTGTACCCACAACGATCGCCCATCCCTTCTCGGCTCAATACCAAGGGGAGACCTCCCGTTTCAGCACTACAACGGGGAGTACAACTGCTCAGGAGGCGGTCATCCAAACCGCACAACGCTCAGCCCCACCACAAACGGCAAGAGCTGTCGTTATTACACCGTCTGAGATTCAGTCATTACCAACAGCATCAACCCAAGGTGCAGCCGAGTTTGCTTCGGTCACTGCGATAGCACCTTCCTCTGCGGTGGAAGTTCAAGTTTCACCACCGCCAGAGCCATCGCCGTCTATAACACCGACAAGTATACTTATGCATCCATGGCACGAGAAAAAGAAACGTAGAGAAAGTATCGATACGATAAGGGGGGTAGAGCGGTCGTCGTATACGTACCAAGGGTTTACCTTTCCAGTTCCACCCATCCCATCACCGACAAACGCGACGCGTCGGTATTCTAGCTCGACGCTAGCGTCACCGATGTTTTCTCAGGAAGGGGGTGGGGGTAGCGATGGGAATTCGACGGTGAAATTACTTACCTTTGCGTCTACTTTCCGCAATTCTGTGGGGGGCGGCGGAAGGCAAGCTGGTGAGGCTGTTCGACCCTAGATATGATTACGTAACTATATAGTTGGGCTGCGACAATCGCAGTATTCTGGTTGACCACGAACCATGTCCAGCGAGCTTTTAAAGCAGATTCAGGCTGGAAAGAAACTCAAGAAAGCAGAGACCCATGACCGGAGTGCCCCTATCATCGAGGGCGGTGGTGGTGGCGGGGGTGGTGCCCGCGCACCTGCTGTGTCGTCTGGCGGCCCTAGTCTTGGTGGTGCTGGCCCTCCACAGCTGGGAGGACTGTTTGCTGGCGGAGTGCCTAAACTCAAGCCTGCAGGACAGAATAATGCAGGTAAGCCTTTTATTTTCCTTGTTTCAAAGGGAGATAGATTGGCTGAGAATCTCCAGCGAAAGCTGCTAATCTAGCGAAACCCCCGTCGATAGCTAAGCGTGATTCACCGAGTGCTGCTCCTGCACCAGCGCCGGCTGCACCAGCGAGGTCTGCGCCCCCGAACCCTGCTGTGCCTGCCAGAGCTGTGCCGCCAAATCCTGCTGTGCCACTGAGATCTGCGCCACCCAACCCAGCGAGATCTGTGCCGCCTAGTCCTGCTGCTCCAGCTAGAACTGTGCCTCCGAGCCCTGCTGCACCGCCTCGACCCGCACCGGGTATACCTGCAAGGCCAGCACCGGCTGCTCCACCCCGAGCTGTGCCCAGCGTACCTCCTTCTGCACCTCCACCACCAACCAGGAGTGCGCCACCGCCCGCGCCCTCATCTGCAGCTCCGTCCCTTCCAAGTAGACCTGCACCAGCTCTCCCTGGCCGCACAGTTCCTGCTGCTCCTGATTCAGCACGCGCACCGATTCTTCCAGCTCGGGTGGTCCCTCCACCTCCAGACGCGGCACCAGTACTTCCTCAAAGAGCACCTGCCCCTATTCGCCCCGCGGCTCCTCCAGCTGCGCCTCCGACTCCTGCTCGGGCTGCACCAGCTCTCCCGTCGCGTCCTTCGCCTGCACTTCCTCCGCGAGTATCTCCCGCTCTTCCCCCTCGGAATGAAACACCATCGCCACCTTTATCTGCCCCTGTAACACGCCGGGTGCCTGCGATTCCTCCCCGCCTACCACCAACATCCCCGACCGCTTCGGCTACTGTGCCAGGAAGAGCACCCCCGCCGCCACCGCCACCTCGACCATTGAGCGCAGGACCCTCTGCTTCTCCTGGAAGAGCGGCCCCACCTCCTCCGCCAAGTCGTAAACCTTTCCCTAGTGACGATGGGGTTTCAGCGCCGCCCCCACGCGTTCGTGCACTATCTGAGGCGGATCCTCCACCAGCAAGGGCTCCACCACCTGTGGCACCCCGTGCGAGTTTAATGCCGCCCAGCCCAGCAGCACCAGCACCCGCAGTGTCGAATCCGGGGGCACCGCCTCGGCGAGTGCCATCGGCCAGTCAAACAAATGGCATATCTCCGCCCTCTCGTAAAAGTAAGCAGTTACATCTCAAGCTGATGACAAGACATTTAACTGTATACGTGTTGTTAGTTCCCTCTCCACCTCCGATGTCTGGAGGCCATACGTTTCCGGTTGCAGATTTTCCGCCGCCCCGGGACTTTCAAGGCACCAGGAGGATATATAGCAGTGGACGATCACGCGGAAGTCACTTTGATGTAAAATCTCTGTAGTACGAATGTATTGAACGGAGTAACATCGCGAGATATTGATGGGATTGTTTGCCGAGGAGTGTTTGTAAGGCGCGTGCTTGGATGACACGTCAGTGCAAGAAATTCGATAAAAGGTGTCCAATAATTCAATCGTCTTCTCTTCACCTTCCACCATGCGTCTCTCCGCCGTATCCTCTCCGGTCTGTCTCCTTGCCCTCGCATCCCTTGTCCTCGGCGCGACTGCCTCGGATGCATCCTCCGACGTCCTCAAGCTCACCGCTTCCGACTTCGAGGAGACCGTGAACGGCAGCGACCTCATCCTCGTAGAGTTCTTTGCTCCTTGGTGCGGTCACTGCAAAGCCCTTGCTCCTCACTACGAGGAAGCAGCCACCGCCCTCAAGGAGAAAAACATCGCTCTGGCCTCGGTCGACTGTGTTGATCAGGCCGACCTCTGCCAGTCCAAGGAGGTCCAGGGTTACCCGTACGCACATTCTGTCTCGTATGCTTTTACACTTGAAACTAACCACCACTTGCTACAGGACTTTGAAAGTCTACAAAAAGGGCACCCCTTCCGACTATTCGGGTCCCCGCAAGGCCGATGGTATCATTAGTTACATGGTCAAGTACGCTGATTAACTCTATAATTGGCGCAATATCTTACAAACCATTACCAGGCAATCTCTTCCTGCTGTATCCCCAGTCACTGCCGAGAACCACGAAGAGTTCTCCAAAGCTGACAAGGTCGTCGCAATCGCTTACCTTCCCTCTTCTACTTCCATCCCTGCTCCCGAATTCAGTGCTGCCGCCGAGAAGCACCGTGATGAATATCTCTTCGGTTTAAGCACTGACCCCGAAGCCGCCAAGGCTGCCGGCGTTGAAGCACCTGCCATTGTGGTCTACCGTAGCTTCGACGAGCCCCAATCCGTCTACCCTTATCCCGTCCTTGACGCCACCAGCCAGGAACTCGAAGAATGGCTCGGCGAGCTCAACATTCCCATCATTGACGAGGTCAGCGGTGAAAACTACGCCACCTACGCTCAGAGCCCCAAGCCCCTCGCCTACCTCTTCCTCGACCCCAGCGTTGAGGGCAAAGACGCCGCCATCGAGGCTATCAAGCCCATTGCACAGAAGTACAAGTCCAAGGTCAACTTTGTCTGGATCGATGCTATCAAGTTCGGTGACCACGCTAAAGCCCTTAACCTCCAAGAGGTCAAATGGCCCGCCTTCGTCGTCCAAGATCTCAACAAGCAACTCAAGTACCCCTTCGACCAGTCTAAGGAGGTCACCCCCGAGGCTGCTGGCGACTGGGTCGAGCAATACCTCGCTGGCAAGCTTGAGCCTACTCTCAAGAGCCAGCCTATCCCTGCTACCCAGGATGATGCTGTATACACTCTTGTCGGCAAGTCCTTCGATGATGTCGTCTTCGATGATTCCAAGGATGTCTTCGTTGAGTTCTATGCTTCATGGTAAGCTCCCCGCTCTATGTCCAAGTAAAACGAGGCTCTAACCACCGTTTTACAAGGTGCGGACACTGCAAACGCCTTGCTCCTATCTGGGAGAACCTTGCTCAAAACTTCGCGTCTTCAAAGGGTCTTGTCGTGTAAGCTTCCTTGCCCATTCTTCATCGCATGCGGTTTACCTTTTGTTGTTTAGTGCCAAGATGGAAGCTCAGGAGAATGACCTCCCTGCCAGTGTTCCCTTCCGTATCTCTGGCTTCCCCACCCTCAAGTTCAAACCTGCCGGTTCTCGTGACTTCATTGACTACGAGGGTGACCGCTCTCTTGAGAGTCTCACCGCATTCGTTGAGGAGCACGCCAAGAACACTCTGACACCTACTGTCGTCGCTGACTCTGAGGAGGCTCAGGTCCCCATCTCCAATTCTAACGAGTCGGCGTCAGAGCCCGCTGCTGCCCATGACGAGCTTTGAGCAGTTACCAAACATACTCTAGTTACAGAAACCTAACTTAATATATGTTTCTGTTGTATCAAGTAACTTACTCACAAAATACCCAATTCTAAAGCAATATCCAAACATTGAACAATATCGAACAGCAATGATGAGATGATACATGTAGTTTTTACTTCGTATGTAAGAAAGAAGTCTATGAACCTTTCTGCGCGAGTTCTTTCTTTGATTTATAGAAATCAGAGAATGACAGTCTAACAGCCAGGAAACGGCAGTCAAGGTCAGAATGGACCTGTAGATGGTGTACGATCGTCTGCGCACGTTCAGTAAATGAAGCGCCGTATTCCGACAGTCTTTTTAGCAAGCCAGGCAATGGATCCGACTCGTTTTCGGCCTGAGAGCGACCAGTATGCACACCCTGTGAGGCAAAACGTTAATATTGAAGGGTTATTGGAAATAAATACTGCGCACCCTCTGAGCATCCAGTTGTTCGTCTCGGCGTGATGACTCTGTGAGACAGTAGTTGTAGAAGTTGTCCTTTAGGGAAAATTCATCAGTCAAGTTGAGAAGAGAAATGAATCAAGGGTCCCACTGTCGCTTCACGGTATTGCAAAATGGTGGAGAATAACTCTTTTACGAGGCTTAGCACTGTCTCCTGTTCTCCTATTAGCAAGAGTAATGAGCAAGCAGAAAGGACCACCGACTTCTTTGCCAGTTTTGTTACTCAACAGCAGCACCTTCTTTGCCATTCGATCCAAATATGTTTGGTGTGCGTCCAACAAAGCATCCAAATCTCCTTCCTTCTTGTTCAAAAAGTCGGTCAAGACCTTCCACGAGCATTCAATTACTTCCAAATGACAATATGCCTGCATCTGACGGACGAAATGAATCATCTCCGTCATAACGATTCGAATCTTATGCCACTCAAATTCCAGCTCTTCAGAGCAAAATCACCGTCAGTTTTAGATGAGATCCTTGGTACACAAAGAACATACCTGGCACACGGAGGAAATTTTTGGCACCACCTGCTATTCGCATCCACCCAGCATTGAGTGCGCCTTCCATGCGCTTCATCTGCCACAGATGCCTGAAGAGTTTGAGATAGGTCTCCATTGACGTTGGATCGAGCACAGTATCGATAGGTGCGTCGACTTTGTATTCTAGAGTGAACACATCCCAGCCAATCTCGCCATGTGAGAATTCGAGCATTCGAGCATCAAGGCGCCGCCGTACATCTGAAGGATCATTGATGGCATTTGACGACCTCAATGCAGTATCTAAATGGGCCGTTAGATTATGACGATATAGTGTGTTGGCAGGCCGTCCAAGGCTTGTTCTGTATATATTGTTAGTCAGGACGTAGGCTCCTGGTCGAGGTGTAGACAATCACCCTAACGCTTCCATCAGCCTGTCTGCAAAATCACCGTGTCCCAATAGCAGGTAGTTCTTGAGAGCTGAGAGATGGTCCAGCAGCTTGAACTTCTCAATGAAGACCTCGAACAACCGCTGACTTGCAATTTGATAGGCAGTATCAATAGATCGCTCAAGGCCAGCGATATCACTGTACTGAAGGGCTACATAGGCTCAGTCTTAAAATCAGGACGTGTAAGTTGAGAACGGGGACTCACAACCCCCAGTATCGCTCATCTTTTCGCGCGTCACGACCCAATCACTATCATGGCAACTATACCGTATGAAATTCAAGCTCTTCCCTGTTGAGAATATCTGGCAATTTCTGAGTAGAGTGCTACCAAAATTGAAGGCATGTAAGACGCACCTTTCGACCAAAAGCTTCTCCGACGAACATAGGCAGCATCTCCTTTTGAAACTGGTATTTCTTTTCCCATAACCTCAGACCACTCTCTCTCATCCCTGAGATATCGTCAGAATCACCGCCAAAGCCACCGTCAACAGAAATTTGGCCAATCCCTCCTGTCGTTGGGGGATATGCTTCTCGTAGATGAGCCATGGATTGATCTAATGCCACGAAAAACTCAGAGAAGGGATCATATAGTTCCCCAGAAAAAAGCCATTTGTGAAGAGTTGCAAAGAAAGGTTTCGACACCTTGAAATTCTTTTATCAGTGTATGCCTGGCGAAAGTAATTTAAAAGACTGGCTTCTTCTAGCAACTCATCTGTGAATTTTCGTACAAATGGGTCACCGTTGTCGGCGTATCCGTGTATAAGATTGACAAGAGCACCACCATGAGAATCTCAGGGCAACGTCACGATAGATACTAGGCAATGACATGAATACTTACCTCGAGCGCCCTCAACGCAGACACTCATCATTCTCATACGTAACCTCCACTCGTTGATCCACACATCGAGTCTCCGTAAGGTCAAAGTTAATGTTTCGTCCGTATCCTGGGCACCCTCTCGTTGACCTGGTGCGGTAGTCATTTGGGATTCCAGGATGGCAATTAGACGGTAGTATTCAGTGAGTTGTGATTGTAGATGGTGGCATAGGCTTTGTTCAATCATGCCGACAGCAGTCGCAGCCTCAGTTTCGCGTACATAGGACTCGACGCGGGTATAAAGATACCCTACCTCCGACAATCGATGGATGAGGGACTTGGTGGGGGCCGATATTGCATGCTTCTGACGCCGGTGTGAGTGTTATCAACATACTAAAATTTCCAGAACGTACTGCATCGTCCGCAAATACAAGAGTGTTGTCTACATTTGAACCACCGTGGAAAGAAAACCTTATATATTTCCCCGATATACCCTGCAGCAAATACAATGCATCCCGAAGAAGGAGAGATTCAGGAACTTGCGAGCGGCCTAAATATATGGTTAGAGAGTGTCCAAAAGATTGTTATGAAACAGACCAATTTTGGAACGGTACTCTCTTAATAGTTCTGCTTTCGATTTGCCGCGAGGTTGACGCGTTTGAGGAGGCACTGGCTCAGCATGCTGTAAGGCCGTTGGCTGCCGGGAGGAAGGAGGAGGGGCGAGGGAGGGTAAGAAATGAGTGGATGTCTGTGAACGAGTTGATGAGGCAAGAGTCAGGAGGAATAGCACTGAAGCATGTTTTCTAGATAGCACAGGCTGCGCAAAGAGTCAGTATTGACATGCATACGAGCATGAGCTTACTTGATCAAGGAGTCGCGACAGAAGGTTTGTAAATTTCAAGGAGTTGGCCCCAGAAGGAGATGTTTGAAGCACTAGAGAAGTGTCGAGGAGATGAGTCGTGATTGATGGAACACTTTGAGCTATTGGTGTTACAGTGTCGTTTAACTTGGTCAGAAAGGTATCCCAAGTCGGGTTCTTGATTTCGACCAATATGACTGGGATCTCAAATATATCATGGCTGAGGAACAACAAAGCGTAGTAGCGTACCTTGTCAATATTTCCTGGGAGTGAGAAACGAGTTCATCTCTGAATATATGATCCTCACGCGCCGAAGAGACGATGGAAGTAATGAGAGATTCAAGAGAAGAGGACAGAGCAGACATTTTCTAGGAAATGGGGGGTATGGCCATGAGCAGGAGCTCCGACTCCCACTGCCAGTGCCAGGACGCGTCTGGACGTCATGTGACCTCGTCAGCGGTGATTGGGTCGGCTGCGTGCCGTTTCCCGTAACAAGTTTAACAAAAAAAAATGGCTTTCTATGTACAAGTTGACCTCACACATGAGATATCTGCTTTGGAAAAAGATACATTCTTTCTTTTGCAATGTAAATAAATCATGTTCCCAACTTTGAAAAGCGGACAGGCTGAGGAAGAAAGAAATCAGAGCTTCTGCTCTTTGAGGCCATCCTTCCAGAAGGTGAAGTATGCTATTGGTAGCCAATCCGATCAGTGGTAATTGGGGAAAATAGTTGGCTGACTTACGGGTGACGCCATCATCCTAGATTAACAATATTTGAATCAGCGCCGTCAGATCTGAAATGAGTTCACAAAAAACATACACGGTAGTTCAGGAGGGCAACCATGCCATCCGGGTTCATGCCCTCACCAGTGTACTTTGGAGCAGATTAGCTTCGTCTCCCCAAGGATCAACACATGATCTTACAAATTCAAAGTCTTTGAAGTTGGCGACAATCTTCTTAGCGTATGCTCCAGCACCCTTTTCAAATGCATCGACGCGCTCCGCGGGCAATATAGCCTTTACCGCCTTCATGTAACCCTTGAAGTAGTTGAATGGGGTTAAAGGTAGAGTGATGAGATGGGTTGACGACATACTTTGAGGTAGGTGAGGTAAGATTTTTTGTCGAAGGTTGTTGACTGGAGGCGGAAGGAGTGCACAACGTTGTTCACTTGGGTAGCACCATCCTCAAGGGCTTCCTCTGCATCTTCAGCGGAAGGATTGGCTCCTGATCGTATGTGAGAGAACCATAGGCCGTATATCAAAAACATGCGACGGGTGAAAACGCACCGATATCCACATCAGCGCCAGCTTTGACGGTTATTAACGAGCAATCAACCTCGTAGACGATGTCGTCGACGAGTTTACTTGGAGCCATTTCAGGCGAATGAAAGGGCACAGGAACATAGGATGGCTCACAGAGGAAAGGCATCAGAGAACATTTCGTCTCCAGAAAGAATATCCTGATACAACAACATGGTGGGCGTATAAGGGTGAGGTTTGCTGAAAACGGGTGTCTATGAGTGAAGAGAAAACTTGAGAAACCTGGATCGATCAATCTTATCATGCACGTGTAGCTGAGTTGGAATTTACCGGTCCGATGAGCACGTGCATCTCATATTTTCACAAACCTGCCTGTAACTTTGAGTGAGGGATGGATTACCAGCCCGTCGTCGTTCAAGCCCATCCACGCCCGTCCGCCAAACACAGCCCAGAATCAAGATACTGGAGGCAGTTCAAGCACCCAGTTTTTGTCAAAGAATATGCCCCAATCACCTCAATTCACTTCTCACCAACCAAACCACACAGATATGCTGTGACCGCCGCCACTCGAGTGCAAATATACGCGCCTCGTACACAAAAGATTACAAAGACTATTTCTAGATTCAAAGATGTTGCGCGAAGTGGTAGCATTCGACAAGATGGCAAACTTGTTGTGGCTGGAGATGATAGTGGTCTCGTGCAGGTCCGTACATATGCTTTCGACCTTGAAAAAGGAGAACATACCTCATACTTTATTCTCTAGGTGTTTGACATAAATTCCCGTGCCATCCTTCGTACCCTTGACTCCCACAAACAACCTGTTCATGTCACAAAATTCTCAGCGCTCTCGCCCACACAAGTTCTCTCTTGTTCCGATGACACCACCGCTAAAATTTGGGACGTCCCCTCCCAATCCTCAATCTCCACTTTTACATCTCACACCGATTATGTACGCTCTGGTCAAATATCGACGACAAATCCTCATCTCGTTTTAACTGGGTCTTACGATTCAACCGTACGCTTGTTCGATACGCGTTCTGGCAACTGCGAGCTAGTCATGGGTGAAAGCTCTTCTGCTGGTGCCGCTAGGAGTGCTCCCGTGGAACAGGTTCTCATGTTCCCATCTGGAACTGTTGCATTATCTTCGGCAGGCCCTATAATTCGCGTTTGGGATCTCGTCTCAGGAGGTCGCTGTATACGAGCCCTTTCCAACCACCAAAAGACCGTCACCGCTCTGACATTTGATTCAAATGCCGGTCGTCTTCTTACTGGTTCTTTAGACCAGATGGTGAAAGTGTACGACGTTAGCACCTACAAAGTGGTGCACACCATGCGATACCCTGCTCCCGTGTTATGCCTTGCCATATCTGTGCGTCCATTCCGCTAATCCACAGATTTCCAGCGATGTGTCTCACTCCCTTAATCAGCCCGACGAGACTCATTTAGTAGCTGGCATGTCAGATGGCACCCTTTCTGTTCGACGACGACAGATAAAATCCGCCGAGACGGCAGATACAGATCACCTACGTTCCAGCACCTTCGAATCGTTCCTGGGTGCATCTCATCCAGGACTCGGGGAAGGGGTTATAAGGGGGAAAGCCCAATCGAAGCCTCTAGGTTCTGTCGATGAGCTCCGCATAGAAAGCAGGAGAACTAAAAGGCTTCGGGATTACGACAAGCTCTTGAAGAATTTCAAGTACTCAGCTGCTCTAGATTCTGTCCTGCGCAAGGTTCGTTATTATTTCGATTCCCACTTTGAAACGGAACATACTCAGAATTACAAACAGCAAGTTCCACCGACAACATCATTCTCCCTAATTCAAGAACTCATTCATCGCGATGGTTTGAGAACAGCTCTTTCAGGTCGTGACGACGTGCTATTAGAGCCCATCCTTCGTCTCCTACTCAAATACGTTGCTGACCCTCGGTTTGGTGAGATGGTTTGCGACATTGCGGGCATTGTCATCGGTAGGTCTCCTTCCACCATTTGCGAAACATTTACTAAACCACCAATAGAAATGTATAGCTCGATATTGGGTCAATCACCGCTTATCGATTCTCTATTTTTGCGACTGCAAAAGAAGGTGGCGGCAGAGATTCGCTTCCAAAAGGAACTAGTGAAAACTAAGGGTGCATTAGCAATGCTATTTTCATCATCTGTAGCTGTCAATGGAACATAGTTGCGTTTCTGGATTTCATATAGTTTATCCAAGTGATATTTTGGCTACTCCGCATTGGAAGGATCTAGAGCAACAATCAAGGCCTCCAGAATATCCTTCTGTGATGGTGAATCATCCTTTCCCACGTCTTCTGCATGCAATTCTGTGGTATCATCCACGTTATCGTGGAATATTCGTAGAGTCTGGACGATGTCATTAAGGGATTGATTTTGACGTTTCAACATTTGTAAGGCATGGGCTCGAATCTGTAGAATGGAAATTGTTAGTTGGAGCAAGGTCCAATATCCAAATACTTTCTTACTCCATCATCTTCCATGATGACCCATGCAAGGACGTAGTCGACAGTCTGTAGGGTAAACAGCCCGCCATCGAGACGTCGGAGATACCAAGTTGCCTCCAGGTCGGGACGTTCTTCTTCATCCGTAACCTCCTAAGTAAGGGTACGATGAACATGGAGTAACTGGTCAAAGGTTGATGTTTACTTTTGTTTCTGTTGCAATCTCTGCGTCAACTGCCTTGAGACGGGTGCGAGCGTTATCTCGAATTTCTAACAATTTGTCGACCTTTTCATAATTTGATTCCACGAATTTTGCAAGTAGTCGTATTCGCGCAGGCGAATCAGACGCTATGTTAGAGAACAGGGAAGATATAACGCCCAGTATATGCCCAGTATCTTCTGATGGAGCAAGATTGGTAGTGGATTTTGCCTTTTTTGAGCCCTGGTGACAATGAAATGAATGACATGAGAGAGCGACATACGGAGAAATCATACCTTGCCCATGAAAGCTGGGAACAGGGTCTTCAGGCCAGAAGCCTCTACGAAAGCCTCGCAGAGAGCGGACCCTGCAATACCTGACATGGCATAGTCCAATACCTTTATGGAGCGTGACTTGGCTTCTAGCTTCTCTCTTGACAACAGCTCTTCAGATGCACTTATAAGTGTATTCCAGCAACTCACTTCATCATCAAAACCATAAGGTCAGGCCCTTCAGCTGCCAGAAACTGAGCTTTTACTGTGGGCTCGTTGAGGGCCGAACATAGGGCATCAAAGACATTCTCCATGAATTCCGTCTCGTCAGCGTCCACAGGGTCACGACGACGGTATTGCTGAGGGAAATTTTAACCCATGTCGCGCCACCTATTAATATATTCACTTACAGAAAGGGTTTTCAGGGTTGCCTCAACACCATCCTGTTGTCCAAACACTTGTCTGTTCTTCTGATTATCTTGTAACAGTATGGAAAGGAGCTCTGCCGCATAACCACGGTTCTCATCGTGAGCTTTCGACTGGATGCGCTGTAGTAGCCAACTTAGAATTGTTGTTTTCCCAACAAGGTCCGTTGATAGTTGTGGGTTGAAACCGAGGACATTTTCAAAAATACCTTCAACGCAAATCGTGAGATTGAAACAGAAAAGGAATCTCTCGGCTCGACTCACCCAATATGTGGAATACTCCTTGGCGGTCCGACTCTTCGCTTTCCTTTAACCGAGACATATTGTCGACCAATAGTTCAAGGATGGAGTTTTCTAGCTTTGAATGAACAGAAGTCAAAATGAGTTACTTCCCAGATATGACTTCGAACAAACCAGTCCTTCAATGAGAATCTTGAGAGCTTCCTCAGATGTTTCCTCTGACTCATCATCCTCGTCTTCATTTCCAACGTCTTCGTCTGTGAGTTCATGTACAAGTTCAACGATGTCGATCACAATGTCCGGATTTTCGTGCGCCAGGAGACCGACAAGGAGCGTTACTGTGCCGGAACGCACGAGTTCTGGGTAAGCAAGCACAGGAGCTTGTGCCAATGGTAATAAAGCCTTGATTGCAGCATCAAGATCGGCCTCGGAGTCTATGAATCTGAGATTGTGTCATGAAACGCCTATTCAACAACACCATATTCACTCACTTCGTTGGGTCCTCTGGATATTTTGACCGTAGGTCCTGGTTCTTGTCCATGGCACGTTCAAACCGAAGAAGCATCCGACGAATAGCTGTGATAGATAGACCTTCTGACTGACAATGTTCTGAATTCAGTACTGGATTAGAATGAACACCGCAAGAGAATGAAGGCGTACATCGTCCAGGGAACCTTCCCCGCCTGCGCTTTCAAATATGTTCAGAATCTCTTTTTGCTCTGTTGTCAAGCCTCCTCCAAAGAAACGACCGTCCTCATCTTCCTCAGCAAAATAATCAGCATCACCACCTGGCGCAAAGTCACGATCCATTTCCACATCATCCTCGTCCTCGACTGTCGGAGCAAGGCTCTTTCCTTTGCCATTAGACCGAGATTCAGTTGACGGTGACGTGTGCTCCGAAGTTGTCGTGCCCATTTTCATTTTCTTCAGCATCTCAGGGGTAGGATTATCTGGAAATTTTCTCTTGCCACCAGCAGGGAGTTTTGGAACCTGCGACGGACATTCTGGGTCAGTGTTCTACGTATTACATATATGAGGACGGTAACAGCGCAAACCTTGAACAGGTTGTCGATGTCCATTATTGAAGACGCGATTACGATAAAAGCAAGGTGTCGTGGTTGACCTTGAGGCCTTCAATTGAGTACTGAGTATCTGGAGTTGTTAACAAACTAAAGCCGTGGGAAGCAACCTCCATACATCCAAGTTATGTCACACATCATCATATACTCCAAGTTAACGAGATGTACTGTAACTCAAAGCAAACGATGTCCAACCAAAAGCCCAACGTCCACAAGATGCGACCATCCGAAAATAAGGTATTCAAGCCGACCACCGAATTATAATATCGCATTCAAACACAATTTTCGATTGGCATGCTTCGCTATTAATTATATGCTTGTCGTCATTACAAAGAGTCCTCAAAGCGGCTTGACACAAGGTATATGACGCCAGTCATGGAACGGTTGACCATATGGTCAAAAGCCTGCATCTTCCATTTTGGAACCTATGAACATGTATAATTACAAGCTCACGGAAAGTGGAATGTCTACCGCAGAATGCCTGGACTTACAACTTACTGGTCTAATACTGGGCATAAAATATTTATAGACTCGCGAAGACAGATGAGCCATGGTCTAGGTATACAAGGGACGTGAACATACTAAACGATTGTGAATCTTCGAGGCTTGCGCCACTCCTTGGAGACCGCTTCAACATCCACACCTTTTAATAAGGTTTGTGTCGGTTCTTCTTCAAGTCTTGCTCGAGCTTTTTAGCCTTCCTATGACCAATTTCCACCGGGCGTATGGCACCGTCATCTGCTTTCTTGAGCTTAATAGGACGATTACCCACATATTTGCCTGCAGAGAAATTATTAGTATGTATACAAATCAAAGAGATGAAGGCACATACCATCCATCTCCTTCCACGCCTTCAAAAAGTCTTCTGGGTCGGAAAAGGCCACGAATCCGTATTTGGCCTATTGTGTTCATTAATTGAAGTCTTGTAAGCGTAAACGAATTGCTCACCTTCTGGCTGAGACGATCACGAATGACACGAGCCTTGGTAAATGATGGATACTTGTTAAAAGCATTGGAAAGAACATCGTCTGACACGTCATTGCTCAAGTCTCCAACAAACAATCGGAACCAGGCTGAAAACCCATTATTAAGTGACGGTTAATGGAAACTTAATCAATACTCACCTGGATTCCACTCCAGCAATGTTTGATCCTCCCAGACTTTGCCCCCGCCTTTACGTAGCACAGTTGTTCGCTTTCCACCTTTAGCAAGCTTCCCACCAGCACCACCACGCTTGTCGATCATTGCGCCAGGAACATAGACACTTTGTTGGGCCAAAATACCGACATCGTATTCATATGCATTGGCGGGTACAGGAGCGCTGTGTGATGACGATGAACCGGCCAAAGGGTAGGAAGGCTGATAAGGCTTGTAGTAAGGATTGACATCATATCCGGCTTGTTGCTGTTGCTGGTATTGATACTGGTATTGCTGATGAGGATCCATTTACTTGGATAACGATAAATGAATGTTCAAGAAAAGTTTCAAGCCGACGAATGAGGGCAGGGCAAGGTGGTGGCAGGAGGCAGGTCAGTTCGTCACAGCAGTGTGACCTAGTGTGACATGGCTCAGTCAATATTACGTAATTGTGCCCGATTTGGCAGCGCCTTCTGTATTGGTGAAAGTTTTGTTGTCTGCTCACCGTTGCCCCCAGCCCCCTCGCCCCCCTCCTCAAGGTATGTCCCAATGTCTATACCAAACCCGTCGTCTATGAGTGTTCATCGATACATGTGGTTTCAATGACCACAATCGAGCTCATTAGGCTGGATGGGCATCTTGACTTGTGGATGACGGTGACGGACCGCTCACATCCTCTTGTTTAGACATGCCGTTCGTCAAAAAGGTCAAATCCGACGCCTACTTCTCTCGTTTCCAGGTCAAGTACCGCAGGAGACGCGAAGGAAAGACCGATTGTTCGTCAAGTCTCCTGCTCCAATTTCTCCCTGCTGACCGCCGTTTCGTAGATTATGCCCGCAAAAGGCTTGTGACCCAGGCTAAAAACAAATAGTATGCGGTACCAAATTCTCTTTGATTTCTTCTTACCTTTATCGACAGCAACGCACCCAAGTACCGCCTGGTTGTCCGTTTCTCCAATCACTTCATCACCGTTCAGATCATCTACGCTCGTCTGCAAGGTGACTTTGTTTTGACCGCGGCGTCCTCCAAGGAGCTCCCAAGATACGGCATCAACCACGGTCTCACCAACTGGGCGGCAGGTTACTACATCTTTATTTTCCATTATGGGGAACTGCTTTTTTACATTTTTCTCAGCCTACGCGACCGGTCTTCTCTGCGCACGCCGCGCTCTTACCAAGCTCGGACTTGCGGACAAGTACGAGGGTGTTGTTGAGGCGGACGGAACTTTCCAGGTTACCGAGGTTTTGGACGAGGAAGATGCTCCCCGGCCCTTCAAGGCCTTCCTCGACGTCGGTCTCAAGCGCACGTCGACTGGCTCGCGTGTCTTCGGCGCGATGAAGGGTGCCAGCGATGGTGGTATCTTTGTCCCCCACTCTGAGAAGCGCTTCCCTGGTTACGATCCCGAATCTAAGGAGTTGGATGCTGAGGTCCTCAAGAAGTACATCTTCGGTGGTCACGTCGCTGAATACATGGAGTCTCTCGAGGAGGAAGATGACGAGAGGTATGATTGCATTGATTTTCTTAAACACCCTTTCTCATCACGAATCCAGGTTCAAGAAGCAATTCTCAACTTACCTCGCTGACGGTGTTGGCTCTGAGGACATTGAGGAAATCTACACGAATGCCCACGCTGCCATCCGGGAAGATCCTGTGTTCAAGGCGACTGAGAAGTCCAAGGACTGGAAGTCGGAAAGCGTCAAGTACCACTCCAAAAAGCTTACTCACGCTCAACGCCAAGAAAACATTGCCGCCAAGATCGAGAAGTTCAAGGCTGGTGGTGGAGAGGAGGAAGAGGACGAGGACGAGGAGTAGATTTCTGCATACTCACCATGACGTTTTCTCCATATGCCCATACGCGTTATGTTTCATGCATATTATGCATATTACTCCGATTACAAGCATTGTTTTCAGGACAGATGCGACCCAAGGATAGCTGCTCAAATGACACGCACGAAAAATGGGGTACAAAAGACGTATATTATGGGGAAGACGTTATAGCATCTGTTATGATGCATTCAATCCATGAAAGTAAAGGTCCTGCTGTGGGGCTTGACGAATACTTGACGAGCTGCCCCTGTTTTGTTGTCTTCTTGTGCAACTGGAAAGCAGAGCAGTCGATTATGAAATCTCTTCCAAACGAAACGTGAAAATTTCTTATTGAAGACGATGAGAGTAGGGCAACTTGGAAGGGAAAAAATAATGACGTACAGAACACATCCCTCCCAACGACCTACGCATCTACTCAAGTCGACAAACCAAGTTCCTCCAACGTGCTCGTGTGTCTCTCTACCTCGTTCGCATATCCGCTGTAAAAGACACCTTTCGACCTCGTCCGTCAACAACTGACACAACTGAGGAATCGAAGATATAGTAAGCGTTGCTTGCGGAAGATGCGCAGCTAAAGACGATGGGGACAAGAAAGTAAAACGAATCGTGTGTCTTCCAAAACATAATTTTAGTCAGGACAATAAATCGCCAACCAGGGGAAAGCCAAACCTGCCATCGATCCTTAGGACAGCCTCTCCCCCTATGACTTTTCCGCCACTCTTCTCGACCAGCTGAACAAGCTGGCGGCCCGTTTCGCCGACGGAGTCAAATCGCAATGACGCTGATATCTCAACAGCATACAATGCCGCTACCAATTTCTCGAGCTCTGATTTGACTCGCTCACAGAAAACTTGATATTGTAGCAAATCGATGATTGGCTGCAGAATGGGGGGAGGTTGTGGTTCCATTGCCGAATGCATGGAACCGGTAGCTCCAAGTCTCCGTGCATGTAAAAAACTATGTCGTTGCAAAAGAAGGGCATGGAGGGTAAAATAGATTAGATTGCATTTCTCTCTGTTGACATTGCTAGGCAAGTCAGGAGGAGCAATATCGTCGTCCAGCTACCGGTTGATCAGCCACAATGCGCAGATGAAAGACTACGATTAGCTTACCAGTTCAAACTTTAACTCTGTGCCCTGAGCCGCATCGATGACAATGAGCCGTTCTGACACTCTTGCAGAGGCAGTAGGAAGGTTCCCCGCTTCTTGAACCAGGTGAGAGAAAATTTCATGCTCAACCACCTCCTGTTGTGCACTCTTCAGGGCACCTTCGGGGCTCTTCTCGTCGATTTTGATGGGTGAATTATGCGAGGTCACGGAAATCCCGTCTGTACCGATAACTGACACGGAAACACGGAGGCGCGTGTGTTGGCGGTGTAAAAACACAAGGCCGTGGGTAGAAGAGTCATCCGAAGCCATGCGGGCAACGGCCTGACGCCTAAAATGCGGAGGAGCTTGACGACTGGTATTAGCAACATAGAGAAATAAAATAAAAAGAAAACATACATTCTTCCAGTCCATACGAGATAAGGAAGTCCTTGGAAGTCTTGTCTGCACCCTTTCCTGTCGCAGAACCCAAAGGCAACGGAGCAGGATTTAAGCCCCAGTTTGCTCTTCGGACCTTGAGAGCATCCACCCAGTATTTTTCTCCTTTGATCCTGCCTCTGTCCATACTGTCTGCGGCAGATTTAAAAACATTGGCGGCCTTCCGTAATGCTTCGTCTTTGCTTCCAATAGTCAGCTGAGCATTGAACGCCTGGACGGATACTATTGGCGGAGGTTTGGTGACGACAGTTGCAGAAAGGTTAGTGGTGGAAGTTTCGGCTTGTGGTTGCGAAGAGGACAGTAGGGATACCAGAAGGTCTCTAGCAAGTGATATTTCTCCTAGTGAAGTACTTTTTGTTGTTGAGCTGCTTTAATCTCGAATAGATTGCACCGAGAGGACTCACAATAATTGTGGTATAATTTCAGCGCGCATTTTGAACAAGTCTTCTGCACTCATGGCTTGACCGCCCAAGGTATCCTCGTCAGAGTTTTCCGATATTTCGGAGGCATTGTCTGCTACGTCTGCGGCAATAGGCCTTTCCTCCACTACATGGTCCTTGGTCCTATCAAAAAAGTCGGTGCCTCGTTCGATAAAGATACGTCGAAGATTTTCCCCTAAAGTATTGGTTGAACTTTGCTTCCTTGCGTGGTGTGCGATAAGCGGCAAATGTATATAGATAGGGGTGCCACCAACTGTTCATATATGTGTTCTCCTTCTGGAGTGATGTCGAAGAGGGTTGGTATAGGAGCACCGGTCTCATCCTTGTATGGGCGTTCGAGCGAGAGCTTGATCTGCCTGAAGGCTTGGTCGTCTTCCTGCATGGATCGCAATCTTTCGGTTGATGTGATCGAAGGGGGGGGGTAGATTTTGAACCGGATCAGTGGCCCTATCACAACAAAGCTATATTCACGCCTCGAGTCAGCCAAGTAATATCTTTGCTCCATTTTAATTTTTCACCTCCCCATTGCCCTTGCACTTATGGTCAAGTCGCAAGGCCACGCCTCCTCTCAGTTTGGTTCTTCTTCAATGACTCCCTCAGCAGCAGTAAAGCGTAAGAAGTTCGAGGATGAAGATCTTAACTCTCTCTCTTCAAAGAAGCAACGAACCAGAGTCAGGTACGACCCGAATATACTTCTATATATTCCCCTTCTCATGCTTGCATTCCAGTTTCTCTTGTGGTGAATGCCACCGCCGTAAACAAAAGGTGGGGAGCCCGAACATTTTGAGAGCCTGTTCCTGAGCAAACGCTCGTTCCAGTGTGATAGGCAGGTCCCTTGCTCTCATGTGAGTTTCAATGTGGTATTCTCTCAAGGCTGATCTGACTTCTCGTCAGTGTGTAGCAAGGAAGGTCCCAGATCTATGCAAAGCTTATACCCCAGGGAAGGCCGATCAAGACCTCAGTGTTCGCCTCTCCAGGCTCGAACACATTATCGAGATGGCCCTCCCTCAGTATTGCTTCCCTGGAACCCCTCACTCCTCTTTGAATGCCCCAAACTCACGACGACGATCCGTTTCGGAGGGGGATGATGATAGCCCTTCTCAAACAGAGGATCAGGGACCCAGTGGTGGCATATTTCAAAGTGGTAAATGGTATGGAAACAGTGCATCAGGAAGTGTTGCGCCAGGATCAGTGCTTGAACAAGTGCGTAACTATTTACACTCTATTCGACATATATCATTCTAACTTCTTCTCAGTTGCAAAATATGGGTGGGGAGCAAGGTTCTGCTCGACGTCCACCTGACTCAAGAAACTTTGACCTTACACAACTTCCTGGGCCACATATATCTGCGAATGGAGAAGGGCCGTCTCTGATAGGAGAAGATTTGGAACCATCCGCTGCAGATAACTTAAAATCTTTGGTTCAAAATTGCGGGGTTTCTCCGCACAAAATATCCGAGCTCTTGCAGGAGCTTCCTCCGTCAAGGACCTCAGACGTCCTCATCGACTATTATTTTTCTGCGATGTGAGTTTTTGTGGTGTTCCCTTACAAAACTTACTAATTCACCCAGTAATTGGACCCGTTATCCTGTTTCCGAACGAGATTTCCGCCTTGCATACGCATCAGTATCCGCTCATGGTCGCGATGGCATTGGTGCCACAAACCCAAACGATGTTCGATTTCTCCCACTCCTATTTGTGGTGCTTGCCATCTCTGTTCGGTTAGCTCCCGAACAAATCGCTGGAGACGCACGAAGTCGTCGGCTTACTTCTCTCCGTTATTATTGGTCTTGTAAGAGGTTAACCCTTTTCATGAAGGAAACCTATTGATCATTCACCTCAGCCCGAAGATCATTGCTAATTGCGGCCGCTATCCAACCGGATTCATTAGATATCGTCTTGACACGATTACTGGTAAGGAACCAGTAAACTTGTTAACTACATTATTCTGAGGGTCCGTAGAGCGCTCGCTTCTTGACGTTTGACCGCCGAATAACGGAGTGCTGGAGTCAGTTGGGTGCAGCTGTGCGGACTGCACAGGCCCTTGGGCTCCATCGAGATGGCTTGACTATGGTATGCCCTGCAAGTATACAACGTGTCCCTTATTAACGAGCCTTACAGGGCATGGACCCGGCAAAGGTCGAGTACCGCAGACGTATATGGTATGTTTATGATAGAGAGCCCCGAGACCTGTGGTAATTATGATCCTCAGGTCGTACCTATACCATGCCGACCGCTCGTATGCCCTTGTTCTTGGACGCCCAAACTCGATTCAAGACGATTATACATCGACAAAGGTGCCTTGGAACATTGACAATGAGAATATGTCCCCATTGCCTGTCGAAAGCCCGCCTTTGTCCTCACCGACGCCTATGACCTTCGTTATTCTCCGTCATCAACTAGCCAAAATTATTGGCCGAATAGTCCATCACTTCCAGCAAGTCAGAGAAAAGAGCTCCTATTCCGAGGTGGCTGCTCTTGACGATGAACTGCTCAAATTCGTAACCCGTCTTCCACCCCACTTTGCCCTCAATCCCGACGTGTCTCTCGACGAAACCATGAAGTTCATCCCTGTTCATCGTTTTCTTTTAATCACCGAGATTTTATTCGTCAGGATCAGCCTGCACAGGCCTTACATCTTGCGGCGATTGGGCAGTGACCGTTACGCCCGGTCTCGAGCAGCCTGTTTTGAATCTGCCATAAAGGACTTTGAAGTGCGGCAAAAATTCCGAGAGATCATGCCCAAAGAGACCCGCGAATCTTTGAGCAATGCCTACAGGGAGTTCCAGACAGCAATGATCAGTGGCATTTATCTGGTCCTCGAACCGCGGGGCCAAGACGCTCCTGCCATGAGCGCTATCTTGGATGGTTTTATCAAAGATCATGTTTCTCTTGGGGAGATGGATGAAACTACTCGTCGGGAACTGAAGACTATCGAGTTCCTTCAGGCTAAGGCTGCCCAGGTCGAACATCAGGGGCAGCCCAAGTCAGACAACGCCTCCAGTAGCAGCAACGATCAAAGCCAGCTTGTATTGGGACTACCGCCGACCATTACAAACCCAATGCCTCCACGACCCTTCCCGTCCCTCTTGAACATCTCGACACTTGACCCGGCTCTGTCCCCTCCAACTCATTACACTGCATCTGGAAACATCAACCAGTCCCCCACATTTCAAAGATTACAGCAGACGTCACCAGAATATGCTCAGTCTCCAACAGGATCGGGCAGTCCAAACACAGAAGAGGAGTCAGCCGCACAACAACTATTAGACCACTGGTGTAACACCGTCAGCAATGCCCCGATAGACGCCAATGTGAACAGCATGTTGTGGGGTGGGCCAGGGGGTGCAGACCTATCAGGTTGGGTTGGGAGCAACCCGATGCCTATGACTGATCCTCGACTCCTGACTGGACAGGATGGGTCGGACTGGAACTATTGGGAAGCCTTGGTCAACCAGATACAACGAGTTCCATAGGATATCTATTTGACTCCTCGATACATTGTATATGTTTTTCTATCCTGCTTTGATATCTATTATTTAATTATGAACCCATGCGCCCAACATGTGCCCATGGCGTATAGTACTATAGCCTTGATATAGCCCCTGGGGACTGGAGCAAGTCATCGCAAACAATCGCATTTCGGCAAGAGCCGAAGTTGATCACAGTCATTTCTGTGCAAACAAGTGCTGTGACTACCTCAATATGCAAACAATCAACCGGTTACTCTATGGACCTACTCCTGAGGAGAGAGTACGAGCGTGGCAGGCGAAACTTCGAACAGAAAGCCGCCAATTAGAACGAGAAATGAGGCAGGTTGGCTCCCGCACCAATCTGTCCACCCTGCAATCTTTCATTATTGTTTGATCATAGCTCAACCAGGCGACAACTAAAGTGCGGCAGTCCGTGAAGCAATTAGCCTCCAAGGGCGACGTCAAATCTGCGCGTATACTCGCAAAAGAAGTCGTGAGGAGTAACAAGCAGATAGATCGACTGTCTGTGAGCAAAGCCAGGCTAGGTTCCATAGGTACGCAGTTGACGCAGCAAATGGGTACGTCATGGTGATTCGTGCGCACACCAACCAACTAATTTTCGGTCGTTTGCAAGCTATGATCAAAGTGACAGGATCTCTTCAGAAGTCAACGGAAATTATGAAGCTCTCGAGTCAACTCGTGAAACTTCCCCAGATAAGCCAGACCATGCGCGAAATGAGCATGGAAATGACCAAGGTCAAAACTTATGCATATTGCTGAAGACACAGCTCTAATGTTTGAACAGGCTGGTATTATGGAGGAGATGCTTCAAGATACTCTCGATATGGATGAAGACGAAGAGCTTGAAGAGGAGGCTGACGCAGAGGTAGACAAGGTCCTATTTGAGTTGACAAATGGCAAACTCGGTGAAGTCGGAACCGTTGGAACTGGTCTTCCTGTATGTTTCCTTCTTACGCGGGTGTATTCTACTCAACGGACATTAGTCGCAGGTACAGGAGGAAGACGAAGCCGAGAAGGATATGGAGAAATACAGGCAACAGCTCAACGCATTGTTAAGTTGATAGATTTCCAAGTCATTTCCGCATTTTTACAAAGGGGATCTAAACTATGTATATGTACGATGGGGTAGCCACATATTTTATACCCACTGCTAAAATATGTCATTTCATGAGTTCGGATCGGAAGTCGCGCTCGGAACGGACCAGTGGAGGGCGTAGCCAAATATGGCCAAAGCGGAAACATCTTATCACGTTCACGTGGAAAATGGGCGAGTTCGGGAGGAAACACTGTTACCGCGGAATTTTACATTCGACACCATCATCATGCTCAGATCCCGGCCTCTTGCTACCATTGCGCAGGGCGCACTCAGACGTTCTTCTGTCAGTATGCTGGCATATTTGTACTGGCTTAGAACTCACCAATCGTTAGGCTGTCCGAAGCTATGCTTCTGCAGCTCCGACCGCTGCCTTTGCTGGCAAAAAGGGTAGCAATGTGAGTTTCTCGATTAATAACCCATTTTATCCTAACCAACGCCTCCACAAGGGAAAATATACTGTTACTCTGATCCCCGGAGACGGTAAGTTCTTCCAGCTGTGTCCACTCCTCAAAAAAGGTTCAAACGGATACCAGGCATTGGCCCCGAGATTAGCGAGTCCATTAAAGATATTTATGTTGCCGCCGAGGTCCCTATACAATGGGAGGAAGTCAGTGTAACACCCATACTCAAAGCTGGTAAAACCGTCATTCCCGACAATGCGATCCAATCGGTCAAACGCAATACTGTCGCCCTCAAGGGTATGTCCTTTTCCTTTTAGCTCTCCCCATGCTTATATACTTTGGCAGGTCCTCTTGCTACTCCGAGTCTGTGGCTATCATCTCCTTTTTTGACCGGACACTCATTTTCCATTAGTCGGAAAGGGCCATGTCTCTCTTAACTTGACCCTTAGGCGAACCTTTAATCTCTTTGCCAACGTCAGACCATGCGTTTCCATTAAGGGATTCAAAACACCATATGATGATGTGAATACCGTCCTCATTCGTGAGAACACTGAAGGTGAATACTCTGGCATTGAGCATGAGGTACGACAACATCACATTACATCCTTGACCCCAAAAAACCCATTTTACAATGACCAGATTGTCGACGGTGTTGTTCAGTCCATTAAGCTCATCACATGGGATGCCTCCGAGCGAGTTGCTCGGTATGCCTTCCACTATGCCCAGTCTAGCGGACGAAACCGCGTTACCGCTGTGCACAAAGCAAACATCATGTGTGTACACTTCTTTTTGGCCATTTGCTCGAATCTCAATACCATTTAAAGGAAAATGTCAGACGGCATGTTCCTCTCAGCATGCCGTGAAGTCTCGAAGGACTTCCCCGACGTGAAGTATGATGAGGACCTCCTCGATCGCGTCTGCCTCCAGGTTTGTGCACCAAAATAATTGTCATTTGCGGTTTAGTGAGATAAGACTCATCTACAGATCGTCACTAACCCGAAACCTTTCTCGGACCGCGTCATGGTGATGCCCAATCTTTATGGTGATATTCTTTCCGACATGTGCGCCGGTCTCATTGGAGGTCTGGGTCTCACCCCTTCCGGTAACATTGGACGGGTAAGTGTTTCATCCTATGAACAAGTTGTGATTTTGTTAACAAATCATCAGGACGCGTCGATCTTCGAAGCGGTCCACGGCTCTGCCCCTGATATTGCTGGCAAGTTTGATCATCAAAGTAATATATTGTGTTTTGGCCGCTAACCAAGTGCGGATTTGTCAAATCTTAGGCAAAGGGCTCGCCAATCCCACTGCCCTCCTTTTGTCCTCCCTCATGATGCTTAGGTGGGGATAGGATATCGAACATAGCTTCTTGGTGACACTGACTGAATTGCCAGGCACATGAACCTATACGAACACGCGGATAAGATTGAGAAGGCCGCTTTGGGTGTATGTTGTGATTCTCTTTCCACCTCATGTCATCTCACGTTATTGGATAGACAATTGCCGAGGGCAAGACGATTACTGGTGACTTGGGAGGAAACGCGTCAACGACAGAGTACACAAAAGCTATCATCGCTCGCCTCGGAAAGGCGTAAGGACGGAGCATAGATGACCTTGTTGCAGTAGGACTTGCTACTTAGATAGACAATAGAGCAAGCTGGCTGTTATAGACTGAGTTTTGAAGCGATTAGCGGCTTACCGCGAGGGGTGGCCGTCGTGGGAAGGTGGATCGAGTGCTTACTCCGGATTGAGTCGGTGTTGGTGACCATCAAGTGTCCTTCATTTCACCACCACCACACCGATAAATCCCCTACGCATTCTTTCCTCTCACTCGCCCCACAGGGCAAAGCCATACCACACACCACCTTCCAATGTCAGTCCTGATGCAGATAACAACACCCAACCTTGACAGCTTACTCACTTATCTGTAGACAGGACTCACTTGACCACTGAAATTCGAAAACACAAAAAGATATCAAAACTCTATTAAACTACGTTACGAACGACATGACCGACGAACTCACGCCACAACCACCCCCTAAGAAGGACGAGAAGAAGCCTCCATCTGCTTCTGGCAACACACGCGGTGCCAACAAGCGCAATGTCTCGAACTCTTCTGGCGCCAAACAAGCCAGTATCGCCCCAGCTCAAGGTCCCAGACCCTCTTCCAGGACCAGCAATGGTAGCAAGAAGGCTGGGGGCACCGAATCTGGCTCCGAGTCGACTGCAAGACGTCCGTCTGACACTGGCAAAAAGCCAGATCAACAACGCAGACCGAGCCAATCTAGTAATGGCAGGAATCAAGCCCATCGCAAGACGCAGCCATCTCCTTCCCAGGGACGTAATAGTATCTCCAGGGAGACTGGGGTAGCAAAACAGACGTCCACCCCGTCTAGTCAGGGCAAGGAATCTAGTGACGCCCTTTCTTCACTCCAGAGAGTTATCGCAGACCTCAAGACGACTTCTCCAGTCCAGCAGCCTACGAATCATAACGGCTTTGCTATGGGACAGTCGCAAGTCGCTGCTGCGAACGCACCTGTGTTCCAACCAGGCGCCCCCGCTTTCGCAGGTAGTAATCTTCCCGAGGCTAAACATCGCAAAGCCTCGTCCCTCAATGCTGGCGGTCTCTCGGGCAATTTTAATTCCTTCTCTCCTCACTTGGGAGCGATGATGGAAGATGCCGAGGATGGCGCCAATGCGTCCTTCGAAGAAGGCGAGATCCTTGACTATCGCAGGCCTCAAGGACATCAGCCTCGCTCTCAGTCTCAGAGCCAGAACTTCATGGCTCCGCGTTTCGCCGCCCTCGCTGCCCAACAACAGGAGCAGACGGATTCTCTAGGCCCCACTGGCCGGCCGCAGCTCGCTCCAGGCTTCATGTTTGGGGCTCGTAAGCGTGGTAGCCCTGCCGGGCCGCCTATCAATGAAGAGGATGTAGGATTTCAGTTCCCCCAGCAGCAGCAGCAGCCTAACTACGACCTTCCGGCGGAGCCCTCCCACCTTACCCACCGCAAGAGTGAAAGCGGTGAGATTACAGGCATCATGGCCGAACAAGTACGTGTTTGATAACATTTTATTCGGTAGTACATATTGATTTCTCATTTATTGTATTCTAGATTGCGTTGCAGAATCAGATCGAGGCGTTGCAACAGCAGCAGCAAGCTCTCTATCAACAGCAACTCGCATCCAACCAGGTCCTTTCTTACCAGACACCTGGTTTGGCACCCAATCGAGGGGCAGCTCACAGGCGCGTTCAAAGTACTGTACCCATGAGCCCAAGTACCGGTGCTTCGTTCGCCCCCATGCAGAATCCAATGGGCCAATTTGGCAACAACCTGGTAGGCCTTAACATTGGACTTGATGGTCAGACTCAGGGTGTACCTCGTGGTCATGGACGCCGTCACAGTGTGAACGTTGTTAACAAGGGCGCCCAGCCTGGGGGATCCATTAGCTATAATAACCCTTACGCTCAAGATGGCTTTGACGATGGCTTTGCTCCTCCCTCTTTCGCCGGACATTCTCGTCAAGTGTCTCGTGCTGACTCAAGCTGGCGTATTAGTAAGTTGACCCTATAGAAAAGTCATACTTTTGTTGCTGAACGTACCCTATAGATGGAGGTGTCGGGGGTGTCCAAGGCAATAATGCTTTCGCTTCTGACCTTGCTCAAGCCCAGGCCCAGTTACAGAGCTTACAGCAATTCCGTGCTGCCGCTGGAGGTCATCATCACAAGATGGCATCCTTTAGTTTCCCCAACATGCTCCCTAATATGATGGCTGCGAACATGATGGGCCTCGGACTCGGCGTCAATCTGCTTCAACAGCAACAGCAACAGTTCCAATCGCAACTTCAACAGCAATCCAATCAGCCTCAACGCAAATCTCTGTTCGCACCCTATCTGCCTCAGGCATCTTTGCCTCCCTTGCTTGCTGCTGGAAAGCTTGTCGTTGGCATTTTGCGCGTCAACAAGCGCAATCGCTCTGATGCTTACGTTGCGACTGAGGTTCTGGACGCGGACATTTATATATGTGGCTCCAAGGATCGCAACCGTGCTCTGGAGGGTGATATTGTTGCTGTAGAGCTCCTCGATGTTGACGAGGTTTGGGGCACAAAGAAGGAAAAGGAAGAGAAGAAAAGGAAGAAGGAGGAGAATGCTGCATATGACGTGAAGACCAATGGAGGGCGGAAAGATGACAAGAAAAAGGATGACGTGGAGGTGGAAGGCCAAGGTCTGATGCTTTTCGAAGATGAAGAGTTAGTTTTTCTCTTTCTCCCTCCTCGCTCGACGTCTCATCTCGCTTTCCAGAGTCACAGATGATGTCAAGCCGCAATTCGCAGGACACGTCGTAGCGGTTGTAGAACGCATGCCTGGGCAGCTCTTCTCGGGTACTCTTGGTCTTCTGCGCCCGTCTTCTGCTGCAACCAAGGAGAAACAGGAAGCAGAGCGCCGTGAACGTGAAGGAGATCGTGGGGATGAACCTCGACGCGCTCCCATTGAACGCCCGAAGATTGTGTGGTTCAAACCGACTGACAAGCGTGTTCCTCTGATCGCCATTCCAACTGAACAAGCACCCCCGGACTTCGTGCAAAACTCAGAGGCATATGTCGATAAATTATTTGTTGCTTGTATCAAACGCCATGTAAGTCCTCCCTGCCACAGAAGGCCCGTTACTTATTTAATCTACCGTGCCCCAGCCCATCAGCTCCCTCCACCCCTTCGGTACACTGGTGGAAGAGTTGGGCCCCATTGGTGATATCGAGGTGGAGACTAGTGCACTCCTTAAAGATTGTAATTTCCCCACAGAGGATTTTACGGAAAACGTTTTGAAATGTTTGCCACCCTTACCTTGGACGTAAGATCGATCAACTCCCTGTTCCTTCGTGGACACTCACACCTCAGTTCAGGATTCCCGAACGGGAGCTCGAAGTTCGTAAAGACTTGCGTTCCGAGCGTATATTCACTATCGACCCTGAAACTGCGAAGGATCTTGACGACGCCCTTTCTATCAAAGCTAACGAGGATGGGACTTACGATGTCGGCGTTCACATTGCAGATGTGTCGTTCTTTGTTAGGCCAAACACCGCGTTAGATCGTGACGCTCGCAAGCGTGCAACCAGTGTTTACCTCATCCAGCGCGCAGTCCCTATGTTGCCTCCCGTTTTGAGTGAACAATTATGCAGTCTGGTGCCCGGACAGGATCGTTTGGCTTTCTCGGTCATTTTCACGATGACCAAGGATGCAAGAATTGTTAATAAGTGGTTCGGGAAGACTATCATTAAGTAGGCTGTTCATTGATCTGCTCGAAATTATCACTCAAAAAATGTTGCAGGTCTGCTGCAAAGCTCTCGTATTCGGAAGCTCAAGATATCATTGAGGGAAAAGGCCTGGGCAGCGTCCCTGTTGCTCCCGAGTTCGAAGCACAGGACATTGAACACGACGTTCGCAATCTCCAGGATCTGGCTCAGAAGTTGCGCGCCTACCGTTTCGAAAATGGCACGCTAAGCCTGGAGTCGCTCAAGCTTTCATTCGAGATTGATGATAATGGCCTTCCTACCGATTGCGGACAGTATAAACGGAGTGACGCAAACTTCCTAGTTGAGGAGGTAAAGTTTCATGTGCGATATTCGAATTCGAATGTTTGTTCACATTGTTTCGCAGTTTATGCTACTCAGCAACATATCTGTGGCTCAAAAAATTGCTGCGGCTCTCCCTGAGCAGGCCTTACTTCGCCGCCATGATACTCCAATTGACCGTCGCCTGGTAAGTGTCATGTTTCGACCTAAGAACCCTTGTCTCAATTTGGCCTCTAGAATGCATTCATGGAGCGTGCGGAAAGGCTGGGCTACAAGATGGATACATCCTCTTCTGGTGCTCTCATGAAATCGTTTGATAGTATCACCGATCCAACGGCCCGTAGACTACTTGAGCTGCTTTCCTTCAAGGCGACCCACCGTGCCAAATACTTCTGCGCGGGCATGTTGGACATTGCCAAGTACTCTCATTACGCGTTAAATGTTCCTCTCTACACACACTTCACGTCGCCAATCAGGCGGTACGCCGATGTCCTGGTCCACCGCCAGTTGGAGTCTGTTGTCCAAGCTGGAGGTATGACCTTTCTATCTGATTAGAAGATGTTGTCTGACGGCCACGTTAGATGTGAAGTTCACGATGGATCGCGATGCAGTCGCAAAGGTTGCCCAGCAGTGCAATATGTACGTAAAAAATTAAAGCGGTCTTACTACAATTAAGCCAACCCTTCTATTCTTTTAGCAAACGCGACTCTGCAGTCCTCGCTCAGGAACAATCTGCACATTTGTTCCTCTGCGTGCTCATTGCTGACCTCACCCAACGCTACGGTCCTGTGGTTCGTCAGGCCAAGGTTGTCGGCGTTCTCGATGCCGCTTTCGATGTTCTCGTTCCTGAATTTGGCATCGAGAAACGTGTACATGTCGATCAAATGCCCATTGACGTGAGCGACTGGCTGCCTTTCACCTTCCCGTATTGATCCCAAGCCTTTAGAATCATGTCTATGACGAGCATTCGCACACTCTCCAGATCTACTGGTCTAAGCGTGATGTCATTAGCTGGCTTGCGGAGAACAGTGACGATGAACACTTGAAGAAGGTCAAACAGAATGCTGAGCAACATGCCTTGAAGATGGAAGTTGCATCTCGTTCTGTCAATGATGAATCAGCCCTTTTCGACGAAGATGATGCTGACGAAGATGAGATTGTCCTGGAACGGAGTGACGACAAGCCTGAGGTCAAAGAGACCTCGAAGCAACGTCTCATCTCTCAGGCCAAGGTCAAGCCCGAGTTCGAAGGGCTGAGGGTCACTCCGACTGGCCACAGAATCCAGGACATCAGAGAGCTGATGACTGTCCCTGTACGTGTTTACTTCGACGCATGCCCGGCATCTTCTAACTCAATGTCGCAGGTAATCGTCACTGCAGACTTGACCAAGAGTCCACCCGTCATCAAGGTGTACAGCGTCAACCCATATGCAGAACCCACGAAGCAGTAGGCTTCTCATGCTTTCCCTTCGACTTTCATGCTTGTATTACTATGTTCTTCTCTTTCCATGCTGTCTCGCCTTTTTACTGACTATGTCCTAACGGAAACAAGTCCTTTATCCTCGTCGAGCATGATCTGATGCCAAGTAGTTGTTCGGTTGTGTTTTGTCGAGTTATACATAATGTCCGTTAACGAATAATATGCCCTTGTTTGACTATGAGAGTGGTGCAGACTGCCGGTGATTTAGAACTGACCACAGCTTCGCCTCCTCTCCTAGTCTCCATTTTTCGTTGGTATAGGTAATCACACGCGCTGTCCGTGAGCATTGCTGTTCCCCTCCTCTTTTATTCCTGGCGCATGGGCCGGCTGAATGTCTCCAAGTCAGCTCAGCTGTAATAGAACACTACGACGCCTCTGGTGTCGAATTTGTGGACGCCGACGCAAGGTCTTCAAAGTTGCAAACATTGGATTCATACTAATAGCACAATCATATTTATTTATATTCGTAGTGATTCGGACTGGTGGTACGCTGCACACGAGATCGACATCGACATGGGAAAAGTAAAGACTGAGTGTATGTGTACAAAGAGATGTTGCAAATATTCTTGGCCTGGACATGGAAGCATGCATGCAAGGGTATCGCGGAACTGGAGTACAAGAACATGGAGCAGCCAATGGACAAAAATATGAGGAAGGCGGTAAGTGAAACAGAAGGGAATCTGATAAAGCCCAGGACATGATACATATGACGATGAAATGATGCATTACTACAGAAAAGGCGTCAACCAAATGGAGTCTGGTTGAAAGCATAATACGTACAGAGAAATACATGAGGTTTTGCTGCTTGGCGTTCAGAGGCTTGAAATTGCGGCGGAAGGCCTCGAGAGAGTTTTCCGCTTGGCTGCCGTCAAGTTGAGTTGCAGAGTCAGAGAAATCCAGAGTTCCTTGGGGGTCGTAATGGTTCTTGGCCCTAGAACAGACAATATCGGCATCTATGAGAGAGATCATGAGAATTGGGGCGTAAAAACGAATATTGTCTTGACTCGCAATATACGGGTGCAGGGATAGATACAGAGCGCGTGGACCGAGCGTAGACATGGCAAAGAGCGAACGACAGACTTTGAAGAGAATCGGCACTGAGCAGAATGAGATTAGCAGTGATGGAAGTTATCGTTGTCAACGAAGGCTCACGAGAAATTGTTTTCCTGAATGGGAAATATGATTCAGAAAAGGCAACGGAAAGTCAGGTTTATATGGACTCACGTCATAAAGGATCTATGGTGAGAAGGATCAGTGATAGCTCATGGACGAGATAGATTCAAGTTACCGAGTAATGAGCAGGCCTACTTGTGCCAAGGAGTCCACCATGGCTTTGCAAGTAGAAATCGAACTCAGTCGGGTGAGCAATGTCGCAATCCACTACTGTTCCCGCCGGACAATTCCCACTACGATCGCCGTCGCGATCGCTCTGCGGGAAGAATCTAAGTTGATAATTTAGCGACGGGATTCTAGTGCTTTTGTGGTAATATTGGCTGACCTGACATGGTGGCGCTTCCCGACAACGATGATAGTGATCTTAGGGTTGATATTGAGAGATGCACAGGCCCCTTCAAAGGAAGTCAAGTCAACCATGCCTAGAAATAGGTGTGGAATTTGTCTTACTTTTAAGGGCAGGGAGTTCTAGAGAAAAGGTTCAATAGGCAGAGGCGGGTGTGAAAAGCATGCCACTAACCTTGTTCTAAAACTTGCTTGAACTGACCCTCAGATACACCATCTGGAGGTAAAGTCAGTAAAATTAATATTCACTTTTGTGCTGGGAGAGCGTACCGCGATAGAAGATAATGCGTTTGGGAGTCGGAGGAGACCTTTTCTCGACATGGGTACGGTACCCGACATACTTTCCAAGAGCATACTATGGAGGAAAAGTCAGTCGACTTCAAATGTCACAGTAATGCTGTCGACCTTGCTCATCTCCTCCAGGTCCTCAATCATCTCCTGGCGGGAGGTTTGGACTCGCGAGCCTGAACAATTGTTATGAGAGTCAATATGGGAAGGAGAATGAGATAACATACATGCTATATACTTGGCAGTATCTGAGTCGACATTGGCAACAAGGGCGGTGAAAGACGGCCTGCCATCGGATCCAGGAGCAGGATGAATTACATCCGCACCTAGGAGTCATAAGCATTCTCAGTGATATGAGGCACACAATCAGTACTCACCCATTACAATGGTAGGGTTAGACGGATCGGTCAAGACTGAGACAGAAGCTGGGTCGGGGATGGTGTTAATTCCACCAAGTTTGACGTTGATCCTAGTGCACATTAGATCGGATTCAAATGATAGAAATAAAAGGGAGGTATTTTCTTGACATTGCCGGGACGGTCTCGCACGGCCATTCCAGCACTGCGAAGTTGGTCCTCGATTTTGCCTTGTCCGTTGTGCCATACGATAATAGGCGTATAGTTCGCGGGGAAGCGGATGCCTCAAAACATGGTAGAATCAGTACGAGGAGAACAAAAGTACTCATAAGGAGGTACGTACCGACTTCTGCGTAGCTGGCTATGAGACCATTGACCATGTCACGGGCTTGCTGCTCGCCAAAACGACGCTGTTGTTCGTAGATGACGACACACCACTCTGTTATTTCTGCAGGGCGGAAGAAACGCTTGTCTACCCTGATGAAACCGTTATTTCCTTATTGAAATGCGTCACGATGAACACCAACATGTTCCACGAGCCATTATTGGGGATCTAATAGCCTCACAGGTAAGAAGGACTACCAAGGATGTCATAGGATGCAAACTCACAATCGTCAACTGTTTACTTCCATGACCATATTTCAAAGTGGGTGGTTTCAGGACACGGGCATTCACTCGGAGTGGACCACTGGTATCAACATGTATACCAAATTGGCGCACGTATTCAGATTGACCGTAAGCGAGGACCTGACGTTATATCAATATGAAGATCAACAAGAAGCAAAGAGGGTAGAGTACGGCGAGTCCATCTCTGATGCTTTGCAAGCGGTCAGCGGGGCGTTTGGTGGCAAAATCAAGGACGTCCTTGGTCTTCTCAGGAGGCACCTGCTTTCTCATAATTTGTCCTGGAGGCACGATGCACAATTCAAGAGGGATGAGTGCCCCAGAACCGACCTAAAAGAAGAGTGAATGAAGACATAGATTGGGAAACTAGCGAAAGGTATACTTCGACACAGATGATATCGGGGTATTTCAGTTTCACGTTCTGAGTCTTCTGATAATATTCAGCAACGGTCATTGATCCGCCTTCGCGCATGGTGAAGGTGAGTGCATTAGCACCGGCAGATGTCAGTTTCTTGATAACGCGAGGTGTCTGGTGGGTCGTTCCATCAGCGCCAGTTGAGCTGGTCAACACTCGAATGCCTGAGATATGACGTTGAAGTCGCAACCTCTCGCGATCGGGAAAACCGCGGGTGGTGGCAAGAACATTAGCATCGTTCTTCTGCAAAAACTCCAGACAAAGCCTCAAAAGAGGACCGGCCTTGTACATTGTGCCGGTCGAGATGTCGACGTTGATGAGCATACGTCCGCTTGCCGGGCGAACTGATTGGAAGTATCCACGCCACAGTTGGAGGCCTAATCCGATGTCCTTGGTCTCACGATCAGTGAAGAAGGATCTGACGTTGAAAGGATAGGACATGGTCGGCTCCATCCGAATCACGACATTGAGCGCCTAACATCCAGAACGAAGTGAGCAAAATAGTCAATGAAAGCGGAGATGAAGATTAACAGTTATAGCAGTCAGGACGGTGTTATCGTGTGATTGGTCACCGGCGATAAATCGCTTCAGAACTCTACAAAGGGTCGGCGTGAGCAAAGATGTCAGTGTGGCGTCATGACCATTTACGCACTCGGGGTTGATTTCGGCGACCTTTGTGAGCTTGACCTTGTATACTTTGGGCCCTTTTCCACCACCATCGGTACGTCCAGCACTGAGACTGACATCGAACTAATTAAAAAGGGATCAGAAACAATGCGGGCGATGAATTTTGAGATCGACCTCTTTTGAGTCAGCGCCATCAAAAGGTAACTCTCGTGCTGCGAACAAGTTCTTACGACCATCGTAAACGCCACGCGGAGTGAAGATCTGGGGAGCAACGTTGTGCTGCAGAGCCTTGATGATGTCCATGTTCAGGCGAGCAGGGAGGGTCTTTTCAGAGGGGAAAATGACTGTTTTCACGCATGATTAGAGAATCAGAGGGAAACAGCGTTTCAAGCTTACCAACTGATCATGAATCAAAGGCAGGAATACGCGAGCCACACTTTAGAAGATGGCCGGGGCGCTAAAAGAGGACACGTACCATCGTAGTGGTGGATGATGCCGTCGGGGATTGATGTCGCAAAAGAGTTGACAAAGATGGGCAAGGTCCTACCACCATTGCCGTACCCGGGGCGCTTGACGCCTACGGTGGTGATGTGTGATGAGAGCGTGGCGTTGTGAGCGACCTGTGTGGAGCCACCGCGCCCACCACGCGCGGGACTAGCACCACGGCCACGGAGAGAAGGAGGGGCGCCTCTGGGAGCAGCGCGAGGGGGCATTGTGTGAGAGGGGTGAAGATGGGAGAAGGAAAGAAAGAGACGACTTTATCGATGTCAAAGGAAGGACAATGGGCATCATGATCAGTCATGTGATCTGCGCTAATTGAAGCGAGTCAAGCGACACGAGTCACGCGACTTTCACGCTCGCGTACTGTCACTCAGACTAGCAGCAGACTAGCTTCAAAGCTTGACTCTTTCGTCTTTTGTCTCGAGATCGGGCCGGCGCCAATATCTGTGCTTCTGGTGGCGCTGGAACCCTGGAAACTCTTGATCCACGCAGCAGACAATGTTAAACATCCATGAGCAGCCGCGTGCTATCAGCATGGATGATCGTAGCCCATTTCAATTGCACAAAGCATGGGGCGAGCCACTTTCAACGTATAAGTCATAACATATGCGGTAAACTCCTTCGTCCGAGTCTCTCCTTTCGTGGCTTTGTTCACCTCCGCTTTGGCCCCGGCTTTCCGTGCGTTATATTAAAGACGAAAGTCTTCGAGCTCCCCTCCCCAGTGGCTTTCGCTATCTGTCGCACCTATGCACCGGGATATGAGCTACCGGAAACCTGTTCCCGTCTACATTCCTTCACCTCCTGCTTCACCGCCCTTGTCTACTGCGCGGCTACCACATTCTTTTGAGTCCGATTCCTCAACGGCACGTCGCGTCTCTGATTCCATAATCTATCCGTATACAGCTTATATCCGACTGCAGGTTGACTGGTCCACCGTTAAAAACCAGAAGTTAAGAACGAGACATGATTCCTCTTCCACAACTAAAACCACTGTTGATGTCACGTCAACGCAAGGTCAAATTCTGGGCAAAAAAGTTCCTTCTCTTGTGGTGAACATGTCATTATTAGCATTCCGGAATGCGCAATTAACAATGTATTTAGGTAAAGTCTCCCGAAGGAGAGGAGATACCAATCGACAATTCAACGTACACCCCGCTAACGGTGCCTTCCTTTGAACCTCGCCCCGAGCGACGCGTCAAACGCAAGCTGCATCAGGTATGGTTGAAAATGCCTTATCACTGCTGGTCCTGATTTCGAGATCGTTGTAAGTCTTACCGGCCACCGACTCCCCCTTTACCTTCCCACACACGCAAGTATCGCGTTGCAGAGCAAGCTCCCTCAGTCGAGACAGTCAGTCACTCCACTTATTGCCTGCCATGTCAACGTCGCATTGATATTCGAACCCATTCGCAGCCTTCGGTTTCTGGTTCTCTAGGCACCGAGCCCCAGCGATTGCCTTCGATGACCGCCCCATCGTTCGTCACATGCCATACACAGAGCCAGTCTTTCCAATCAGAGAAAACGCTTGTATCTTTGGGCCCGTCGTTGTGGACCATGAAGGAAGAAACAAGATCCTACGGGCAACACCCCAAACTCTTTGTACGAAGATATTGTGGAAGGGTACCTGATGAAATGGAAGAGGATAAAGAGCAGGTCTCGGGGCTGTGGAATACGATGATAGGACGCAAGATCAGTCGTTTTGTGAACTTGTATATCTGTCTACATTAGACAATGAGGCCTGGTCCCCCTTTGGTCTACGCGGCTGGCTCTGCGTGGCTATTATTATGTATTTTATGGAAACAAAATATGGAATTTTGGAAGAAACCATAATTGGTGTTGGTGGCAAATCGATGACACTGTAAACAAGTTTACTCCATCACCATCACGGCTCTATCTCGACGATGAGCCTCTAGTGCGGGCTCCCCCATTTCTTTTTCTTCTCTTCGACTTGGCTCGCCGAGAGTCCCGGCCGGACCCTTCTGAGCGACATCGCTAGAGCGTAGTGTCCCAGTCCAGTCCTTATCGCTTAATACAGGCGAATGGAGAGAGACAGCAACACTCATACCCCAAACCGCCGAGAGCTCTTCTACGCCAGTCTTTCAGGTGCCGCCGAGCGTCCAGCTATACCCAGGCTGCGTTCCGACCCGCCCTTGTTCCCGCTGCAGTACCAGAACCCACATACCCTCCAAGCGTTTCGGGATTCGGAGGGCAGGGAAAACCGAAAACGTCGTCTACAGGAACTTTGGAAACGTCTTCCACAGCGCAACCTACGCAGAAGAATTGAGCATGGAGGGGAAAACAGTGCCAAGGGCGTGGGTGAGGGTTTGACGCCTGGCAAGGCTGAAAAGCTAAGAGCGATATATGCGGCTTATGATGATGAACTGCTTGGACATTGCGGCGCCGATTCTTCTGGTTCAAAACCACTCGAGATACCATGGAAACAGTTTAAAGAATACGCAGAGGCAAAGGAAGTCGGTACGTGTTTTTTTT
>JABAJT010009723.1:98120-113788 GCA_018850275.1 Tephrocybe sp. 9174TJB
GGGGGAGAGTCGATTTCTCATACTATAGTACTTGTATATACACAACCTAAAATGCAAACGAAGAGATATCGTGTACACTACAAAGTGGGGGGTGGTGGTGGTGAAAAAGGGTGTGGGCCACAAATGTGATGAGAAATTGGAACGAACTCTAATACAACACTCGAAACCGAAGGTAGGAGAGGAGGAGGGTGTGTATGTACGAATGTTGGGGCGGAGGGTTGGAAATGAATGGTGGACGGTCAGATCATTAGATCTAATATTGATGTGGTTGATTGATAAAGATGGAAGCAAAAGAGATATATGGTTTTGGAGACTGTGGATTGATGTAATTAGGCGTGAACTTTGTCGTCGTTAAACAGAATATGCGAGGGGGATATATGGGGTGGGACGTTTTTCTTGTTCTTCTTGAAAACCGTGAAAGTCGTGACTTGTTGAAATTATTGAAATAAATATGTGGATGGATGGGGGAAAACTGAAAACCGAAACAAAAAGAGCAGAGAAAAAAGCCCGAGGTAAAAGTCATGAAGGGAGCTCGAGTGCATGCTTCTCTTGCACAAGAACGGCAAGTTGTTTAAGGCTCTGTTCGCGCTGCTCGGCTCTGATCTGTGATTTTGAGCGGAGTCGTGTTCGCCATTGTTGGACCCAGGCCCACTTTGGTTTTTCTTGCGGGAGAGGAGAGGAGATGAGGGTACGGAGATGGTCACGGCCTAGGATGGGTGCGAGGGAGAGGAAGGACAGGAACACGAGTTTAAGGATGATGTCGGGAGTTGTGAGAAGGGAAGAGATGGACTGGGGTGTCGGGGAAGGGGTAGATGCGACGGTTTGTAGGATGTCACCGATCTGACGTAATGGATAGTGAGTGGTGATGTCTTGGGGGAAGGAAATGAAAAAAGACGAACCTGGCAAGTGACGGCGGTCCACGGCAATGTGCCGATAAAAGTGCCCAGTAGGCAGTCTGCCATGGATACGCCACATACACCGCAGGCGATATTGATGCCTGACCAGGGGACTACGCCTATGAGACGGAGGACAGACAGTCTCACCCACGCGGGAGAGCGGGCCTTGCCTGATTCAGCCTCGGCTTCGTCGGATCCGCCTTCGAGAGCTGTCCTGGTCAAGTCGAGAGCCCGAGGGAAGAAGTGTGCGAGAAAGGGGGCTAGGGGCGTGGCTAATAGAGTTGCACAGGCTGAGCCAAGCATAGTGAGTGTTGTGAGAAGTATGGTGGCGTATGCAGGAGAAAACAAGGCGCCAGCCAAGACATTCTGAAAAAGAAGTTGTTGTTAGGATCCGGTGCGAAACAGGCGGGAGGGAAGCTGAAGCTGACCCAGATTACGCTTCCTGGGATGGACCAGGCGTGCTTCCATATCGCGGTAATAGCCAAAACGGCCATGACGTGTGCGACGGGACGAGATCCGCTCTGAGTGTAAGCGTGAAGTTCGTTTCCGAGCTGGGCGACATCTGCAATGGTGCGAGGCCAGGCGAGGGAGATGGGGAGAGTGTAGAGGGAGAGGGCGACGAGGGCAGTGGAGAGAGGGAGGAGGAGGACTACGAGTATTATGGGAGCGTGTTGCTGTGAGATGGGGTGGTGTCAGCAGATGTGATAATACGCGGAAAAAAAGAAGAGACGAACCGAGAGTATTTGCCAGCGAGGAGACTGTTGCTGCTGCTGTGGATGCTGTATGTCGCTTGCGTCAAAGGAAGTTTTAGCAGCCGAGGCAGAGAGAGGCAGGACAAAGTCTTCGCCACTGGATCTCGGTGAAGACGGCAGCGACCAGGAGAGATGCTGCTGGTTTTGTGGCTGGAGACGGAGCCACTGCAGGAAGCGTGAAGCAAAGACGGCGAGCATGGACGGCGGGTGTACAGCAGTGGTGATGGATTCCTCTGGTAGTGTGCCGGGCGTCGGTGCTGGCGTCGGTGCTGGCTGTTGCTGCTGGAGACACGAGTTGGAGCGACGACGACCGAGTGAATGGGACGCAAATGGCCTGACTGTGGTGGAGGATGCGCGGTGGCGAGTTGGGGGACGGGTCGGGGAGAGGGAGTCCATGGTTGGATAGACGCTTGTGTCAGCCAACTCCTGTCAGCCTCGGCGCCGTCAATTTCAAATCAAATCTCACGCTCAGTCTTCTTGTCCTATACAACATCATCCATTCAGCATCCATCCCGAGTTCTCACTCGGCACATAAAAACACACCTTCGAGTTCCTCAACAGCTCCATAACTCGCCTCTCATAGGCAGAGAATCCGGCAACCTCCCTAATCACAGACCGCACAAACTTGGTCTTGGTTGACTGGATACCCTTGCGCTGCGAAGGGCGCGTCGTCTTTTCAATGGGTGTCGTGGGGTGGCCCTTGTTAAGCCCGTAGCGGAGGTCTACAGCACACACAATCAGCACTTCCATCCCCCAAAAACAACTAATCCGATTCACTCACTGGAGCGGACCATTTTTCTTGAGTCTTGACGATCGTGGGTGGCAGCGACTGGTCGTCCTTGGATAATCCTACACTAATCACGTGGCGTGATTTGTTGTGGCTTGAGTCCTGTATAGTTGCACGTGCATCATTCTCACACGCCCTTTATCTTATCTAATCAATGGCGTAAAGTTATATTACGCGTGTCTAATAGTATCGTGGTCGTAATATTGTTCACAAAACAAAAGGGAAAGAGAAAATTATATATATACGAGCAGCATTCACACTTGAGCCGTCGCCCTAGAAGCCCATGGTTGTCTCACAACCTTCACTTTTCCTCCAGCCACCGAAATCGGGGACGGAGACGTGGTATATGCGGTAGGCGCACGTGAGTTCGTGTCTTGCGGCGTGCGTGGCGCAGTGCTCGACGTCGGTGATGTTCGCGCAGAATGGATAGGCGTTGGAGGTCGCAATTTTGTTGCCTGTTGCCCGTCCACAGAACGCTGCGTCACCTGATGCTGCTGCACCCGTTGCCGATCCTCATCCTCCTCCTCCTCCTCTTCCTCCTCCTCGTCATCTTCATCATCTTCAATGGCATCCTACACAAAATTGTCAGAACCCTCCCTTGGTCACTCGAGGGGGATGTAGAGCGATAACCTTAACGCACCGGGTCAAAGTCCTCCATCTGCCTATCCCCATCGTCATCTCGATCATCATATTCATCATCCTCATCAATCCACCGACCACGCCAATCGACAAGATCAAGCTCACTGGGGCTCTCGGGCCGCAGTCGTAACCAGTGCATGCGAGGCCCACTCTTCGCGCGCTCGCTCACCTTGAACCCATATATTCTCGGCACATACACATACCCAGCAGCGCGTTTCTGCCCTCCATGCGGGTTGGGATTCGTGAACGGCGCCGAAAGAGAACTGCTCCCTGAAGACGTAGTGCTCTTCGGGGATAACGACGAACCACCGGATTGAGGTGCTTTCCAGAACGGAGCCGGCGCAAGCTCCCGGTAGCTTTGGAAGAAGAGGTGTGAAAACGTGGTACCAAAGAAGGCGCCTAAATTCAACAAATCAGAAACACAAAGCATCGCCGTGGCTGAAACTGAAACATACCGTCTACGCCCTGGAACTTGCTGCTTGGTGGTACATACACGTCGTTACAATTCGGACAAAAGAGTTTCACCGTATCGAGTCCAGGCAAATCGGAGCGCCCGCACGGTACGACGTTACATCCCACACAATATACACGCGGACAGGATCCAAACACGCCATTCTCGTACTTTTCCACCTGTATGAATACACGTTTTCCACATGAGCAAACATCCCCTAATTCAGACAACACGAGAAACACGAGGCCAGAGGGGGGGAGGGAGACGAACGTACCATTGCCTGCAGCCCCGCACGTGTAAGAATGTAGCGTTGGTGCACGAGACCGTACAGCATCTCCGCGGAAGACTCGATAATCGAGACATCTGGGATTTTTGAGGCATCTTCGTCTATATGCAAAGGACCAAAAGTCAATAAAATGCCATAATGTTTTGTGCGAGGGGCTCCGAACCTGGTTCGACGTCGAGTACCATCTCCATGGCTTCCTTCCAGAAAGGGACCATGGCGTTCAGGCCAGTGAGGTTGAAGTCATCCTCGATAAAGTCCTCTGTGACTTCACAAAAATATTCGTGGCCGGGGAGGGAACAGAACCAACTGATCCAGGTGAGAGTTGATGTAGGGGTCGAAGATGCTACCAGAAAGCAAAAAAGTCAGATTCGACGCGCAGAGACACCGAGCCCCCATGGTCGATTCCGAATGAATGTGTCGGGGGAGGTGAGATATTGATGATACGCACTGTATCCGTCATCCTGTTCTTCAACCTCATCCATAATCTCATCACCATCTCCCGTACCACTGATACCCTCGTCCTCGACGTCCTGCTGCACCTCAACAGGAGGCACCTGTCGCGACGACATGTTAGTGTGTCAGAGACAGTTCGAACCGTTGTCGATGTCGATGAAAGGTCTGACTGATTGTAACTCCGATTGTTGCCAATCTGGGAACCCTGACAATCATCAACCGTCATCTCAAACATATCTACATGTTATTTCATTTCTAGAATGGCCCACCCATAAAGGAGGGCCCATGATTACAACAAGCAGCAGCTGGGCTACACACCAGCTAATAAGAGCATACTTGAAACCTCTCCTCAAGCCCAATCCCCGAATCTCTACCGCAAATGTACTAACCGTGGTCAGACATCCACAATATCCATCGTCTAAACCCTGAAGCAGGCTACAAGCATCCGGAGACACTTGATGTACCTTGCTTTGAAGAACGTTGAATCCTCCGAGCAATGCCGTACCGATCATATTCGCCATAAACGTTCCAAGTGGTATTGTGAGGATGGCATTGGTTGACATCAAAGTTTCCTGCCTTTTTGGTCACACATTTACAGTGATGCTATTTTTGGATCACCAAATTCTGATGTTCACTTCTACTCTCATTGCAGGTCTGGCTACCGTCTTTGCGGCCTTCATGTGGTCTCTTATCCCCACGAAAAAGTGGGATCCTCGTTCAAAGGTCTGATAGCTGTCTTCGTCACGTCGCATTTCCAAATACCAATACTTCTTCACCCATGGCTCAGCACTGCTATGTCACAGGCGGCTCCGCGGGGCTTGGTCTTTCTCTCGCGATCCTTCTCACCAAGAAAGGAGCAGATGTTTCAATCGTAGCACGGAACGAGGAGCGCCTTCAGAAGGCTTTGGCTCAGCTCGAGGTCAGTTTCGTGGTCTAGATTTCGTCATTCACACGATTCACGCGGCATGGACAGAGTGTTCGACAGACACCAAACCAGATACTCAAGGCTTACTCATATCCACTCAATGACGCGGAGTCCTCAGCTGCTGCACTACATGCTGCAAGTAAGGGACACGGTGGCAAATGCCCAGACGCTGTATTCTTGTGTGCCGGCGCGTCACAACCAGGGTTCTTCGTGGAACAAGACGAGGCATCATTGAGAAATGGCATGGACAATGGATATTGGGTGCAAGCTTGGTCAGCCCTGGTTCGTTAAGTTTTGTTTACGATGGACTCTCAAGGATAACCAAAAACTCTAGGCAGCCGCAAAGCATATGAGTCGCGATAAATTTCCAGGTAAAATCGTCTTTGTATCATCTATCCTTGGGTACATGTCTATTGTTGGGTACTCCACCTACTCTCCGGCGAAGCATGCACTACGAGGTACGTACCCTTGTGTTCACTAACCTCAACGCCACCAATTGATCTTGCCGAACAGGACTCGCTGAAACTTTGCGATCCGAATTACTTCTGTACTCGGTGTCTGTCCATATTTTTTTCCCTGGAACAATCTACAGTCCAGGGTATATCGAAGAGAACAAGACCAAGCCCAAAATCACCTTGAAAATTGAAGAGAGCGATGAGGGTGTGCAACCAGAAATAGCAGCCCAAGCTCTGCTGCAAGGTACGATGCTGCCTCTTATGCCACTTTTGCGTTCTGAGGTTGAATGCAGGCGTCGAGAGAGGACAGTTCCACATTTCTGCTGATTTGTTAGGTGACTTGTTCCGGTCTTCAACCAGAGGCGCAACCCCCCACAACAACGTATTCTTGGATGCGGTATACGGCTTCATTGGTTGGGTTCGTTTAATGGCCATACATTTCGCGTTGCCGCGTTACCTAACCCTAGAGTCTTCTAGATCGGTCTCGCGTTTTGGCGCCGCGGGGTCGACGCGACCATCATAGGACATCGGAATGAGCACAAGGACTATCTGATGGAAAGGGGCTTCTTCGAGTCGAAGAGTTTTGGGGCCTCGGAGGCAAATTGATCATGTGTGCTATATAACATTGGGTGGCAATTTCAAAATGAAAAGATATAGAGATGTCAGAAAGAAGCGAAGCTCCATAGAGTACATGACACCGAAAATGGTGGCAAACAGAACGAGCATTATATCCTTCATGGAATGGTCTTGGTCCCCTCCATTAGGCTGGTCGACGATTAGAGGGCCTACCAACCTTGGTTTAAGAAAGACCGTGATGTATGTAAGTGAAGAAAACGAAAAAGAGGTAGCCGGGCCAAATAAAGAGTGACGGATTGAGGGCCGGACAGTCCGGTGAGTATTACGTAGATATGATTACACGTTCGGGAACATTTTGGATGTCCTGATGGGTTTGATTGCAACCAGACAGGAACATGGGCTACACATGAAGCTGAGAAATCCTCCTTAATCTCGCCCTATGAACTCTGGATCGGCGCCCAGAGTCAAATTTGGTCCCTAAGACCATATTATCTTTTAAGGCCGTCATACCCTGCTTTGCCATCCAGGATGCCGCCCTCTTCCGCCATTCCCGACTTTTATTACTTTTGCTTCGCCATATACGAGCCATTTCTGACCATTTTCGGCTTCATTGGAGCCTTGATGCAAGTCTTTTTTCGTCTTTTTCTAGATTCACAGGCTTACCCCGCATTTCCAGTGACCCACAGGCAGTAAGTGACGCGCTCGATGTCTCCTATCTGGGCGTTCTGATTCAGGTTTTAGACACATAATGCCCAGGCGCCGTGGTTGACCGATAGTCCACCTCCTGACGCGCTGCCCCTCGCCACACTCGTGACTATCCTGCAGCTTGGTCATGTCTGCGCTCTTATCGGTTTAGTCAATCTGTTTGTTCTCACCGCGGCGCGCAAACACCTCCATGGGAACCTAGCTTTGCAAGAACGACTGGTCAAATCTCTCCTGACCCCTCTGGTCATTGGAGACGTCTTGCACCTCTACATCACCCTATGGGCCCTTGGAGATCAGAGATGGGAGTTCTGGAATTGGAGCCCCATGTTATGGACTACGATCGTGTTGGGATTGACACTGATGATACCACGCATTACTTGGCACTTTGGTGTTGGTCGATATGTCCACGCTCGAGACAGTATACCCGAAAAGAAGTAAATCTGGTGTATCGGTAAGAATCATACCAATTTTCATGTCAACTTGCGTGCTGAGGGTTACCAGATAGATCACTTATAACTCATATATTTTCTTATTTATCTGATGACATTCGCCAGCCATGGCACACGAAGTCGCTGAGAGGGACGTTGTATTCGGACTCTATTACTATTACAGTTCCTAGATTCTTCGAGCCAGTGGAAAGAGAGAAAATCATACGAATAAGACTTGTAGATCGACACTACTAGTAAGGGGAATTGACAATATTCGACCTGCTTCTGAAGCTTTCTTCGGGAGCGAGTGAGTGACGCGTCGGCTTCTTCAAGTTCTTCTTGTTGACAGCCAAGATGTTGTTGTCGAGGGCGACGATCTACCAGAAAGGTTATATGGCAGTCATAGAGTACTTTCACGTACAACTCACGATTTCTTTATCATTGCCAAACTTGAAATGATCTTGGACGACATGCTCGTCGTACTTCTTGATCTCGTATTGGTCAAGATGTCCTTTCTTGACCTTCTTGAAGTCCCAAGCGATGACGAACTGGCCACTGGAAGTTACAATAGCGTTCTCCTCAGTCCCTTCGCCTTGGTTGAATCTGATAACCACGATAAATCGCAAACAAAAACTCAAGTGGGAAAGGCTCCTCACTTCGCAGGAGTGAAAGATATACTACCCATATATGCGACATGCTCGTTCCGAAGTTGGAGTCGACGAGGCATAGGCTTTGAGGTCGCAGGGAAGCTTCGATCGAAACCTAAGGACCCTTGATAGCGACCTTCACCAATAAGAGTGTCAATCAAAAGCAAGTAGGTCTTCGTAGTGGCCACAATGTAGCGGCCGTCAGCTGTCACGTCGATGCCGATAATGGGGTCACCAAGAGGAGGAAGAGCAGTCTTCGCATTTTTGCCGATGGAGTCGAAGAGTCGAATGTCTCCCTTCTCGCTCGCCACAGCAAGCCTGCCATTCGCGGTCGTAGCCACCCCAGAAAACTTGTTCTTGCTAACATATTGCTTATACTGGCTTTCAACCAGCTTTGGACCAGAGACCCGTGGGTCTATACGGAAAAGGGCATTGTGGGATGCACCGACCAAAGTTTGCTCCTGTGTAGTTGGCGCAAACTTGCTCTCAGGTGCAATATGATCGACCGTAACGGTGTCATGAACGTTCCATTCCTCAACAATTTTTCCTCGCTCGATATCCATGTTGAACAGTGAATGCGGATCGCTTGGGTTCATCATGACCATCTTCGTGTCTTGATCGTGTAGCATGACCTGCAACCTTCGTCAACTGCGGAACTAAACGGCTAATATCACGAGGCGCACATTGTCCGGCTTGAATTCCTTTCCTTTAGGAGTTGTAAGATTTCCAATGGTGGCGTAATATTTGACAGGGTCCCCAGTTGAATGGCTGAAGACACCAATATTGTTCCCACGAACGACATAGGAACGGTCTCCTTTATAACCAACCATCAGTTGCGAATTACGATCTGAGCCAGGAAGTGCAGATGCAATGTCCCCGTCTTCATAGTCATCGTCATCATCGCTTGCCTCTGTCACGGATGTCAGATGTCATGAACGAACCAGGCCAGACCTTTTGCATACCTTCGTCAGGGTCTAATTCGGAGAGGACTTCTTCTTCGTCATCCTCGTCATTTTCGACATCAAGCATTTCGACGTCTTCGTTTGCATTGACAGCGTAATTTTGTTCCTCCACCTGATTGACGTCACTTCAACGAGAGTGAACAGAGAAATGAACAGGTTACACACCTTAAGCTTTGCCCACGACAATTGATTAGAGGTTTCCCACATGCATTCCGTGAACTTCTGCATAAAACCTGGTATATTTTCTGCTCTAAACCGGAAGAGCCAACTGGAACAGGAGTCATCATCTTGATAATTCCAAGTAAGGGAAGACATCTTGGAATTGAATCTGTGATTCATCTCTGGTGTAATCGGATGGACCAAATAAAGGCCGGAATCGGTCTCAGCCGTCAGATAGTATTGAAACAAGGTATCCTTAAGTCGCATAATGCTGGCCATTACAACTCCTTGATGTTGGAACTCCTCGATCTTGGGTTTCCACAGGTAAAGCTCAGCCTCATGAGCGATGACAGACTCCATAGACGGATCCATTGGTTGTATCCGAAGTGAAGGTTCTTCCACCAGAGGCTCAGTTGTCGAGGGAGTTGTCGAGGGAATTTCGCGAGACTGTGGAGGTGCAGCATCTACCTTGGATGACACTTTGCGACGAGGACTCGGCTTTTTGGAAACCGGAGGTCTGAAAATATCATATCATCTTGCATTTTTAAAGAGGAGAGGAATACACTTACTGCCAAACGAACTCCTCGAAGTCAGCGTCTTTAGTGTTTTCTGCACTTATCTTGTACTTGCGTTCGTACATGGCTCGATACATGCAAGTTTCGAAGAATGCTCGTGTAGGGCCGTTTGCTCCTGAGGCTACAAATTCATAGAATTCGTCGACGTCCCCGTCAAGGTCTCGCCACACAAGAGTTGGCTCGCCGTCGCTCTCGCTTGTGCGAAACTCAAGCTCTTGACTGATAAGAAAGACCCTCTCCTCGTCGGCTAAAAATTGAAATTCGTGAATATTCTGGGTTACCTGGGCCTGATGTAATAGACGTACTTTCATCGCCTTCTTCTAAGAGCTCCTGGTCACCGTCCTCATACACCCTCGTTACCACAAGTTGGAAGTTGTGTTCTACGTTTGGTACGCGACGTATAGTCGCAATCGCTTCGTTGTATCTTTCAGCTCTCTGGTTAGGATGAGCGAAGTCAGACGGGCGGAACTTCTCACATGCATTCGCGAGATGTGCGTATGTTGCCCGGTCGAACAAGGTATAACTGACCTAGAAAGAGATAGGTTGATACGTAACAGGCGTTCTGAAAAAGGCCGCACCTGGGGATATCTTAACGACCTCAGCAGCATTCGGATCATCTGTCAGTGAAGGGTTCAATGAAGATCTTGGAAGAATGTTTCAGAATACACGAACGCCAGACTTTGCCGATAACTGTGAAAATAGAGATCAATAATGTTCAGAGTATTTGTGGCAGGGGGCGGGCGTACGGCTTCTAAAGATGTTCATGGTAAGATGAAAGTCAAAGACAAGGCGCAATTCCCACTCGAATCCAGGAATGGCTTCAATGGAGATCAGTGACAAGCACGTCGTGACGAGGTCACGACCTCTCTTGTCACGCAACCCCTGAAACTCTACTTCAACACCTCTAAGGGAACTTTCTAAGACTGACCATGTCTACCCCAAGCAATCCATCTACATCTTCCCCAGTAACAATTGCCTCCTCAGGTAGTTCTTTATGCGAGAAAGTAGTGTGGTTTACTTGGTCTAACTTCGTTCAAGAGCAGCCAACCAGTCCTCTAAGCCCTTCTCCTAGTGTTCGCGCTCGATTCACACAGAAGCATTCCCAGGTTTGCCCAAAATGCTCATTATATCCTTATTCCTCATCTGCTTCAAGTTATCAGCCACTGCTTCTACCGAGTCATCTCAGCCATCGAGTGCCAAACAATTAAACGATATACCGCACACTTCGTTTCGTAGTATTTTCACCCCATACGCCACCGTTCCTGGAAAACATTTCATCGCGCGTGCAGACCCTTCGCTTCTGACGTGTTTCGATTCTCAAGACAAGGAATTATACGACCTGTGGGCGCCACGGAACTGAATGGCACATCGTATTTACATCCCCTGAGCTTCCTCCAATGTCATTACCTAACGGCGATATCTTCGGTGAATCATGGCTTTTACATCAGGGCGGCAAAACAATCGTCTGACTGAAAATGCAACACAACACACATGCCTACCATTCACGTGTCCTGACGACAATCTATAAGAGTTGCAAGGTCGAATCTGTCGGATGGTTTCGCCCTTTTCTCATGTTCAACCTTCGGATGATCGTATTTCTTTGCGCCCTTTATTTCCTGTTTCTAAATGTTGAATCTGTGGAAGGCTTGAGACACATTGACTTGCCGCACCCGGCAGACCCATACCTTGACCCCAAACACGACCCATATAACCCCCTCAGGTACATCGCCAGCAACACACTAACCGGGATATCGTTTGGTGAGTGCGAACTCCCATAATAGCGCCCTCATAAAGGCCTGAATTGTATTTTCCAAGGCCTGGTTATATCAGTGGCCGTTTTGCAATCGTTGTCTGTTTGGAAGCATGGAGCGAAATGGATGTTATCAATGGTTATTGGTGCCTACAGTACGTATTCCAATTGCTTCTGCTTACACGCAGAATTTTCAAATCATATCAGCCTTTGCGTTTGGGCTTGCCATTCGGTTCGCCCTGCATGAACACCCAGAATCGAAAGGATGGTATATTGTGGAATACCTCTTCGTCGTCCTATCGGTATGTGCGAGAAAAATCCAGGTTGACAAGAATCAGATTGATTGTTATTTAAGCCTTGCGCTTTCATCGCTGCCAACTACGTCCTCCTAGGACGACTAGCGTTGCACCTTGATTCGTCGCAGTTTCTACTGATTCCGGCTCGCAAAATCACTTTGGCCTTCATCTCGTCTGATGTAACAACGTTCCTTATTCAAGTAATTGTTTAACTCGTCTTGCCACTCAACCATTCTGAGACTAGTTTGCAGGCTATCGGTGGAGCTTTATCAGTATCAGCAAATGTCCCAGAGCGGCAGCTAGCAGGTTCACATGTAAGTGTCAAGGAGCAACTTCAGAGTCGTTCGCTTTCACCAAACCATCTTTATAGGTATTCTTAGCCGGTCTAGCTTTGCAATTGCTTTCGTTTTTCCTGTTCAGCTGTATATATCTGCTATTCCTATACAGGGTTTATCATCATAGCCCCGAAGTATGGACGAAGGACCAATTTGGACCATGGTACAAAGACTGGCGGACTTTGGCCTTAGTATTGGGTATCAGCTGCATCGGCATTCTGGTATGTGCGTCATTTAACCTTTTTCCCTTTCGTTCAACCCTCTTTGGTACTAGATTCGATCCGGGTATCGTGTCGTTGAGCTGTCTGAAGGGTTCCTAGGACGCCTGGCCACCTCGGAAGCCTTTTTTTACGGATTGGATACCCTCCCCTTGTTCATCGCTATTGCTATCTACATTCCATTTTGGCCAGGTCGTTTTATCCCAGATTCACCTCCAAAAGGAATGGATACGCTTTCCCCTCCGAGCCCTGACCAGGCGGATGTGGGCAAAATAGGGTGACGAAGGAAAATTCGTCGGTGAAGGCAAGAGAAACTGTGGTTATTCAAAATACGATCATTAAAATTCAAATGTATAGACTCGTCAGCGTAAATGTACACTGCATGAAAGTAGCCTTTTCAGAAAATCGGTCCGAACTCAGTGTGTATATGTGGCTCAGTTGCTACCCCTGAAAGCACTGCCACAACAAAATGGATATCAATTTACCCATCAACAATTTTGGGCCGCGCTCCGGAAACAGATCGCGGATATATCATAGAAAAATATTGACACCGGTATAAGTTCAGGACCTGAGCAGATCTGAGCCCTTCACAGCACCCACTCTCATCATGGGGTCTACCAGCGTTCAACGCCGCGCCCTCTGTGCCCTTTTTTTCCTGCTTGGGGTCGTTGGACAGGCTGGAGCGATTTTGTCTCGCCCCAACCCCCCAGGGGATCCATATGCCGACCCCGCAAACGATCCTTACAATCCTTTGAGATACATCACCTCGAACGTTCTCACAGCAATCGCCTTTGGTACGTTCTATTTATTAACTGTGGCGCTACTTCTCAGTCGTTGACTTCGCGGCAATAGCACTCGTCCTGTTGGTCGCTATTTCACAAACGTTTTGCCTATATAAATGGGGAGGGAAATGGATGCTCTCCATCATAATTGGAGCTTATCGTGTGTTCAATTCCAGCTGAACCCTAGATGAAATACATTGGCTAACAAGTGTATAGTATTTGCATTTGGTATATCGACACGCTTCGGCCTTCATCTCCATCCTCAATCAAAAGCCCTCTATATCGTCCAATACCTGTTTGTTGTTCTCGCGGTATGTTGAGCCCGGCGCGAGAGGTCATATACGATGACTAATGGATATGTAGCCTTGCGCCTTCATCGCTGCAGATTATGTTCTCCTTGGCCAACTCGCAAGGCACCTTGGCGCCAGTGAATACCTCTTTATTTCCGCACATCGAATCACCCGTGTATTTGTTGCCTCTGATATCACTACTTTCCTCATCCAAGTCCGTTTTTCTCTCTCTGCCCTATTTAGTGACATACATTCTTACCCCGTTTTCAGGCTGCAGGAGGTGCACTCTCAGCGTCTGCTAATTCATCGCGCATCAATTTCATTGGTTCAAGGGTCAGCGCATTTGCTCCGGAATATTGACGGTGCCTCGCGAGTTGAAACTGAACAATATTCCATCTTCAGGTCTTCTTGGCAGGCTTGATTGTGCAACTCGTATCGTTTGCCTCATTTACAGGGCTCCTTCCTCAGTCCTCACATACCCTTCACCTTTTCTTGGATCGCCCCAGCACTCCGTAAGCTAGCTCTATGGCTCTTACTGACGCCGCTGATTTCCACACAGGTACACCCACATTTTTAATTACCTCCGAACGCTCCCTGGCTCCCCAGCCTCACCCGAAATTTTGCCCAGAAGTATCCAGATGCTACCCTCACACCAGAGGCTCGAGGGCCTCCTGGACCTACGTGACGAAGCCGCATATCTAGGCCTTGAAGGCCTGCATAAACTTTGTGTGGACGAGGTCCGCATGAGGCACGGCCCTCGCCTCCACACTCGTGGACAAAGTTCAAGCAGCACTTTAGCACAAAGTTTGCATGCGTCTGTCTACAGCCTGCATACACTTTTGGAACATGTGCAGGGTGATATACATTCCAGCCCACGCGACTCTCGTTCGTCGCATTCCAGGAGCAACAAGGAAGGGTCCGTTGACATGACCATAGCTAGGTCACCACCAACCCCTGAGTCTTGGAATGGATCCTCACGGACACGAAGCGAGGGGCGCCATAGCCCTGCACCTGTTCAATCGCCTCCTTCAGCTGGCTGGATTTAATAGCTCTCCTACCTCCGTTCCTTCTTTATACTCCTGTCATTTCACCTAGCATTAACATACTGTCTGCGTGACGGCCGGCCGTCCTTGAGTTTATTTCTTACATTGCTGTCCATACATTTGTACATTGCATCATCACGTCGTTCGTTTTCTCGGTTTCCCAAAGAACTGTATCACTTGTAATTTATCACGTAGTACCATAGGACTATCAATATATAGCTAAGGCGTATGTACAAATTCTGAGTCAATGCTATTCGTTTGTGCTGTCAGGAATCATATCCAGTTGTGGCGTAAAAGTCGGAGGACTGTATGTATACAAGATGGATGTTACACACCATTGACTGGTGTCGTTGAGGTTTCCCCTGGTGATAGACACATTCGTTGGCGTATTCCCTGGAACACCTCTCAAATTCTGCAATCTTTACCTCCAACTTGGCGCATGTACCCATAACGAAGTCTTGCCACGTATTGACGACACCCCCAACTGTTTGTCTCAACTTGGTGCGTCCTGGCTTCCTACACAAGACGAGAGCAAGGTATCTTGTAGAGAGATATTCCTTCGATCTAAGGCTTTTCCAAGTAAGTTCCGAATAGGGAGTAGGCCAAGTTAGAACACTCGATACAACTCGATACAAGTTGACACTGTCAGAGACAACGATAAGTAAACGCGACTCCCGCGCCATCTCTACCTGGACGCATGAGTTGGCTTTGTGCCGTTGGGCCATTTATGAGGAATGGGACGTTGCCCGTACAATTAAATATGGATAGATGGCAAGCAAGGATGGGCACTCAAGTACTAAGAAATTCGTGCCACAGGACACTTGAATTCCAATTTGGGATTGTCACAAATATATATCATCACATCCTGATCAAATCAGTCACAGTAAGTAATTATAGACATATGGTACATAGGGTTAGGGTTAGGACGAAGGAGGTTCAAAAAAAAGACGAGGGGTTTGGAATGTGGACCCAGAGCTGCGATTTAAAAGATTTTCCCCGGGCATGTCAGCGCCCCCAAATGCCTGGTCAGGGTCAAAAGGGAAACGCCCGCCTCCAAAGGTCGCTGGCACATTGGCTCTAGCTCATCCCCTCGCCAAAAAAATGATTTAAAAAAGACCGGGAGCACCGCCCAAAGCACCATCCGCACCCGTAGTGTCAGCCATCCCCCGCTGGGTCAGGGCGGGTTCAAAACTGCCTCGGTGAACGTGGCCTATTTTACTACCCACGCGCGGCCCGTCCCACAAGGGACGTTAGGCAC
>JABAJT010009724.1:0-25475 GCA_018850275.1 Tephrocybe sp. 9174TJB
TCGGCCGCGGGTGTCTCTAGCGGGGAAAGTAAGGCGAAGGGTAAACGCAAAGCGAGCACAGAGAACGAAGACACGGATTCTGGCAAGCCGAAGAAACGGAAGAGAGAGGACGATAAAGATGTCGAAGAAGATGCCGAACATGAGAACAACCCAGCCGCGAAGCGGAAAAAGCCTGTGGAGGATGCTGGCGACAGCGGTCAGAATAAGATAGCGAAGAAAGGGAAGGCTGACGGAAAACAGCGATTTATCTTGTTCGTTGGTTTGTATAAATCCTTGCTTTCCTTGTAGACGCTAGACCTTACTGAGTCCACAGGCAACCTAAAATATACGACATCGCTCGAAGCAGTCACAAAACACTTTTCAGCCTGCGGTATGCCTTCGATATGCATCGGTGTTGATTCATGCTAATTTTATTGGACACCAGACCCTCCTCCTACAATACGCCTCCTTACACCAAAATCCACTACTGGAAAACCAACACACAAATCTAAAGGCTGCGCCTTTCTTGAATTTACCCATCGGAATGCCTTACAACAAGCACTCAAACTACACCAATCTGAGCTGGACGGTCGCATGATCAACGTGGAGCTTACGGCCGGTGGTGGCGGAAAGGGCGAAAGCAGACTGCAAAAAGTGAGGGAGCGCAACAAGCAGTTACTTGGACAGAGAGTAAGAATTCTCGTCAAAAATGTATCTCTAGCCCGCTGACAGATATTCATTTTCCATCGTACAAAAAGAAAAAATAGAGAAACTTGCTGCTTCAGACGCTCATGCGATTCCAACTTTGCCTGATCGACCGCAACGGTACTCGGCAACGTCTGGTATTGACCAGGCACCCACCACACGCAGAACATGGACAGTAGGAGATGTCGATGATGGAGAAACGCACCGGGGTGGAAGGAAGCACGCCAAGCGTCCCTCTAATAAAAAGTCGAGTGGGAAAGCATGGGGTACAGGTGTCAATGCGATACCAGTCGGTTAATGTTCCGATGATGATATATATGCCATTACTGCGTCAACCACGCTATGTATAAAAAAGTGTCCGATATAAATAATCGATAATGATGTGGGCCCAGCCCGTTTATTGTTTATTTCGAAACCAAAATGAAGACCAAGAACTGTGTGGTGGCGTAGTCAATTATGCATATTTGTATCGTGGCGGTGTTGACACTTACAAAGATGATGAGCACTCCGAAAACCTTGAGCATTAGCCAACGGCTATTGACCATGCTTCCCCAGTACTTCAATAGTTCTCTCTGTGCGCCCATAACGTTGGACTGGATGTCCATTGTATCTGCGTCGATACGCTGCACCGTTTCTCGCTGCTCTGCCACCATGTTCGCTAGTTGCGTGAATATTTGACCGAGCTCGGCAATTGTGGATTCTATGGATTCTATCGCGGTGGTACGAGATTGAATGTACGAGTCCTGCCGAAAATTCAGTTTGTATGAGCACAAGGTGGGGTCATAATCATACACGCACCTGTTGTTCAATCATCTGCATTTGTTGGTAAGCGCCTTGTGATCCTGCACCCTCCTCTGCCGACGTAAGATCCAAAGCCAAAATGTCTCCGTCCTGCACAGCGCGGCCTTTGCCCTTCTCGAGACGAGATGGGCTGCCATCTCCCATGGGGTCATTTCTTGAAGGTTGGTAAAGGAGAGATTCTTGTACACGCCACGTTAAGGAAAGGATAAATAATACAACGGCGAGAAGAACGCACTTGAAGGTGCATTTGCAGCAGTTGATGTTGAGTACATGAATTGTTCTGTTCTATCCTTCGACTCTTTCATGTTCTGGAAAAAGGTATAATGTGGGACTGCGGACTGAGGAGTCGTTGTTTTGCCTCTGCGCCGCGAGCTGGTATAGATGAGCGGCTGCGTATTGAGTCTACACATGTCCTGAATTCGTTTGTGCGGTCCTGGATGGGCATTGGAGTGTCGTCGGAGTGGTGTAAAGAAGGGAAACCCCCTTGCGCCAACTGGAAGTTTCCTGTAACGTGGCGCACGTGATACCACGCGACTGAAGCGCCCTTCTCGGTCCGATTGGGGCAAGCTAATTGAAAAGTTTAGGTTAGGAGTCGTGCCTGCGCATGCACATGATCCACGCCCTCAACTCCTCGCGTTTTTTCAGTCCGCGTGCCTCTTTCTTCAATACCACTACTCGCTTTTTTAAACGCTCAATGGCCTCTTCTACGAATTCGAACGGTCACCGCAGCGGAACTATCACCCCATCGCAGTATTCACGGGTCCTTATCTTTGGGTCTGGAAACTTTGGCTCATGCCTCGCCTCCCACCTCGGCGACACACAACACCACGTTTACATGTGGGCACGCGAGGCCTCTATCGTTTCGCATTTCAACGAGCACCATCGCAATCCCGTGTACCTCAAGGGACACCAGTTCCCGGACACTATTACGGCTGTAGGACCCGAGATGCCCAGCAAAGAACTAATTGATACCATGGACGTGCTTCTTTTTGCGATACCCACTCAGTTTCTCAGGTACGTAGTGCGCCTACTATACATGGACTAAAGAATCTTGACATGCATTAAGGGAGAACCTCAAGGCACTGAATGCCCACTTGGACGCAAAGAAGATGCCACTGCTTATTTTTGTGAACAAGGGAATTGAGATTGGGACTCATGCGTTAACGTTGGAAATCATTGCTGATACCTGTGGGCCTGATGTCGCGAAAAAGGCGACTTTCATTGTAAGCAGCACTGGTTGTGTAATTATACAAGCTATCAATTGACAAGCTACGCAGTCGGGGCCTTCTTTTGCGAAAGAAAGTAAGATGTCAAACAGCGCAGTAAAAAAAACTGTTGGTGCTAAATTTGCTGTGATAGTTGTCGAGCGGCAGCCAACTTCCGTCTCTGTCGCATCGTTTACAGAGTCGGAGGCGAACAAGGCTTCTGTGCTGAATGTTCGCGATGTAAGTTTTCTATCGCACAATATCACTCTCTTGTAGTTGACCGTATCTGCCTAGGACGCCCCCGCTGCGCGTAATGCCGCCGACGCTCCAAACAATCGTTCAGAGTCAAACGGCCGCCCCCGCTTCAACCACGGAGGAAAGAACGGCTACAATCACCAAAACGGCGCACGTCCCGACAAACGCCCTCCGCCTTCCAAGCAACAACGAGTTCCAAACGCTGACGAATTCCCTGTTCTCGCCGGTTCCATCACCCCACCCGCGCGTCCTACAGGTGGCCTATCCAACGGCAACGGTCCTACCGCCGCCCAGATCCTTTCGGCACCTGCTCCCTTCCGTCCCAAGGAATCAACCTCAAAAGATCCAAGCACTCGTGGTACATCTCCGGACCCTGCTGTCAAGTCAGCTGCTCCCAAGGTAGGCTCTAGCTAATTTGTTTCTCTCATCTGCCCGTATTGATCGAATTGTAAGGCTGAGCCCAACGGAGTGGCACCAGAGACCGCTGCCCCAGCAACCACCACGACTCACGATCACTCCCCAGCGACGACAGTCAAACTCCCCATCTCGTTCGCTGCGGTCACCGCAGCTCCGTCTGAGCTTCCCAGGGAAATCGCTCTTTCGGCTTAAAATTGTCAATCGACATCATAGATCTCTCCTTGTTATCCGGTAGACGTCCCCATCCACCTGGCACTCGTCTTTGTCGTCCCGTCTTTTTTGTTTTGCGACTCATTCATCACAGACTTCTCTGCCTCCCGCGCCTCTCTCACACATGGTTTAAATATATATTTCATCTTGCACTTTATTTTCTTGTTTTATCTATTCTCCATCTCAACCCTGCCGCTCGTTTACATTTATTCTCGTTCCGATGTCCTGTGCATATACATACATAAACCTTACTGCTCGTCACCTATTTCCCTGTCTTGTAGATCCAGTTGCCGGCCGACCTGACCTCCCTTCTTGATCAACAACCTACATATTTTGTCACACTACTATATACTCCTGGTACATCCATGCTCTCGTGTTCCATGGGCTCTATCTATCCGCAAACTCCTGTCATAATTACTCCACACATTGTCCACCACCACCACCACCACTCCTTGTTCCATTATGATCTTATTATAATGACCAAGCTTGCAGGTTCCGCATCTCAACCCCAGGTTGTGCGGTGACTTGACCGATTCTGTAAACAGACCCGTCACCTTTTGAGAGAGCAGCGATGGCTGCGTCGACTTTGTCTGGGCTAACAATGATGACCATGCCGATGCCGTTGTTGAAAGTTCGCGCCATTTCCAGCGGTGCAACGTTGCCGTGTTGCGCGAGGAACTTGAAAACTGGCGGAAGGGTCCATGTAGATGCGTCAACGTAGCATCCGAGATTTTTAGGGAGGACACGCGGTATGTTGTCGATGAAACCACCGCCGGTTATGTGAGACATGCCCTTGAGGAGACCGGCTTTTGCGGCAGGAAGGACTTGGGAGATGTAAATTCTGGTAGGCTCCAGGAGGACACGGCCGAGTGTAGAGTCGGTCTTCCATGGACAAGGAGAGTCGTAGCTTAGTCCAGAAACTGAAACAACTTTGCGCACAAGCGAGAAACCGTTCGAGTGCACTCCCGAGGAAGAGATGCCGAGTAAGACATCCCCTACTGCAATATCAGGAGTGGGCAAGATCAAATTTCGCTCAACGGCGCCAACGGCGAAACCAGCGAGGTCGTAGTCGCCTGCTCATTTGAAATCAGTGAGAAATAAAAAAGACACAAAAGCCATCACAAACCCTCGGTGTACATTCCTGGCATCTCTGCAGTCTCTCCTCCGATTAATGCACACCCAGCTCGGACGCACCCATCAGCGATGCCTTTCACGACCTGCGAGGCAACCTGTACGTCGAGTTTGCCACAGCCGTAATAGTCCAAGAAGTACAATGGTTCCGCTCCTTGTACGAGCAGGTCATTGACGGACATCGCCACAAGATCGATACCTGTAACAAAACAAAGTCCGTTGAGTGGCCACGCAAACCGGAATCTCCGCACTTACCGACAAGATCATGGATACCAGCATCAACTGCAACTCGCAGTTTAGTGCCAACACCATCAGTGCCGCTGACAAGAACAGGATCCTTGAAGCCCGTGGCTTTCACACGATGTCCTCCCCACGTTTCGTTGTTCCCGCTTGGAAGACAACCACATCTGCGATATATGTTGGATTGATTCACAGCTGGTAGCGTGCATATCAAACGTACTCGATGGCGGTGGTTTGAAATCAATGACTTTTCCTTTCGAATAAGACCCCGGATAACCTTCAGAAGCAATGACGACGGATACAGCGAATCCGGGTCGGACTGTGATCGTCGTTGAATCCAGATGGTGATTTGCACAGGCCTAGAAAGCCGGTGAACGGCGGAAGGTTATCGGGAAAGAAAATCCCTCACCATGAGAACGGATACAAGATCAACGTCTTCGCCGAGAAGTAGCATTAAAGCCTCAGTTTCCGGGTCTCCAAAGCGAACGTTGTATTCGAGGACCTTTGGTCCAGACTCAGTCAACATAAAGCCAGTAAACAGCATCCCAACGAAAGGAAAGCCTGTGGTAGACGTAAGAAGTAAATTAAAAGATACAAAAAGCTAAACACACCTTCTCGGCGCATGCCATCAATAGTTGGCTTGAGAGTTTCTTTCATGATTTGCTCCAAAATAGCGGGAGTGGCAACCCCTGCAGGCGCATAGGCACCCATGCCACCTGTGTTCAATCCGACATCTCCTTCACCAATTCGCTTATGATCTTGAGCAGCAGGAAGAGGGAAGATGGTATAGCCATCAGAGAAGGCAAGCACAGAGACCTCAGGCCCGGTAAGTAGCTCTTCAATTACGACTTCGTTACCTGGATTATGGGAAATTTAGCAGCGCCACAATGTATATATGAGGGAGAGGTTGCATACCAGCATCTCCGAAAACTTTCTCCACCATCATTTCCTTTAGGCCAGTGACTGCCTCTTCGATCGTGTCAGGAATAAGGACCCCCTTGCCAGCTGCCAGCCCGCTCGCCTTCAGCACCACCTTGTGCCCACAAGTCTTGATATAATCGATAGCCTCGTTGATCTGAGTATTTTTGAAGGCACGGAATGCCGCAGTAGGGATATTGTGTCTGGCCATGAAATCCTTCGAGAAAGCCTTGGAACCCTCCAACCGCGCAGCCAATTCGCTAGGCCCAAACACGGGAATTCCCACTACATGGTTTTAGCATCTTCACTCACGACATTTTTGGCGGAGCGTGAGTCACCTTTGCGGAAGCAGGTCTCGACACCATCGACCAAGGGTTGCTCCGGACCAGGAACTACGAGGTCAATCTAATGCAAAGATCAGTATTGTCTGTATGTTCTAGCTAATTTACGCACCTTGTTCTCAACGGCAAATTCAACTAGCTTTGAAAAATCTGACACAGGAAGATCGACATTGACGGTTTTGGCTTCTTGTGCAGTACCTCCGTTTCCTGGGCAGACATACAGACGTTCTAATTGTTCCGATTGAGCAATTTTCCAAGCCAAAGCATGCTCTCTTCCCCCATTTCCGAGCAAGAGAATGCGAACACCCATGGCGAATGGAAAAATGTAGGGCCTCACTGCCGAATGATTAGATTGTTTTGCTATCAATGTTTCTTAGGACCCCGTTGTTTGCCGATCACTTAGGACCCCGTGTACCGCGTGTTCAGATGCCTTGCTTCAAGTTGCTTGTCGAGCAGAGGTCGGTCGGGAGCCCTTGTTGGTCCTAACAATTACTTAAAGGTCCTATTCTCGAGGACATGCGGTTGAAAGGACCGAATGACACGGTCTTTATCGAAAGAGTTCCCTAATTTGTTGGATGGTTTACCATTGCAGCTTGTGAATGTGACATATGTGATAGTTATATGTTGACTGGACCGGTGAAAGCGATCGTTTTGAAGAGCTGCGCAATTTCAGGAGTTGTTTGAGCAGAAGGAGAATGTTGCGGTCAGAAAGGTGAAATGGTGGCGAAAGAACATATGACTGCCTGCAGGCTGGCACGTGTCACGAAAGTGGCTTCAAGCACGCCAAAGTTAGGCTTCACTTTCCTCCGTGTTCTCTCTCTGGTGTCCATCCTTGTTGGACCGTACATTCTTACGGCCAACATGGAGGAGTATCGTCACCCGATTCGTGGGGTAGAGCCGTATGAAGAGGTGCGTGTTGAAGCTGTGTCAATTGGTTACCGCTTCTGAATTGTTCATATTTTAGTCGCAAGGCAGGGACGATGCTTCAATTGCATCGCCGGACGTCATGGCCGCGTTTTATAAGGATATGGAGAGGAAGGAAATTGTGGAGCGCAAATTATCGAAGAAATCGAACGCGGGGACGTCAATTTGGTCTCGTAAATCGGTTAAACGATCGGCGACGGCCAATCCCGCACCGCCGCAAAACCATCTGCCGAAACAGGGTGTCGTTCATCACGACGAGCAGCGACGAGAGGAGGAGGAGCGGGTCCCTGTCAACCTAGACGACAGCGACAAGCCTGACTGGGTTCGACCGATGAACTCACCCCGTTCCATCATCCCCGACGCCAAGGACTTGCCAGCTTCAGGTAAGGATGCATGGTCGTCCGTGCCAATCCCCTCACACAAGATGCGCTATTTTATACACAATCCTGTTGGACCACGTTGGTACAAGAACCACCATCTTATTCCTCCCTCGGAAACGACGCCTGCTGCGCGACCACCATCCTTTTTCTCTCCCTCCTTTCCGCCAATAACATCTGCGTCGCAGGATCGGTTGGATGATCCTACGCGCACGACGGGGCCCAGCCGAACCCCATCAAACTCCCCCCTTCCAACCCCGAATTCGTCACAGACGCGCGTAGAGGACAGGCCAAGAGTACGTAAACTTTCGGAGACTGCACACGACGTGGTAGATCTCTGGGACGTGACAGACCCGTGGGGGACCAATTGGCATCACCATTCTCCATATGATATAGGACTGGTTAACGGTCCCATTTCCTCAGATGTGCACGATGTGAGCTGCTTTTTTGCCATTGCGTGGAAGATTTTAAACATGACATAGATACTACAAACTCGGTCAAGACGCTCTAGTGTCGGCCAAAGTCAGGGGAGAACTGTCGCCCCTTCACCTTTGTCGCAGTCTACATCCGCCATAAACCTGCAAGTGAAGCCTGATCCTGTGATTCAAATTCCGCGTAAACTCAGCAAGCGCCGGGCGCCCATTGCGGCCAACGTATTCGTTGAACCTTCACAAGATGCAGGACGCCACACCACATCCTTGCCTACTACTCCGATGGAGACACAGCCTCTGAAATCTGATCTTCCCAAGCGGATGTCGGTTGCTGCTCCACCTAATGGATACTCAATGTCCACCCCAAGTATCTCTCCCAGAAAAGATAAGAGAGGGAGCGTTTTGGGTCGTTTGGTCAAAAAATTCAACTTTTTGACAAAGCCTCAGGCAAACCCAACTAAAGATGACGATTGGCAGCACATCGGCTCACATATTCCGGCCTTAGAAACTGCACCTGGACAGTCTGCCATGCCTTCGCGGCAACCCTCCCCCGAAAAACGTTTCTCTGACGCACCCAAACGCGTTCCACCCCCTCCCGTCACCCCACCTCCGCCTGCTGAAGAACCCGCCAAACTAGACGATACCCCTTCAACACTATACGACAGTCGATCATTGAACAATGCCCAGAGGCTATTCAGCACGTTTCCAGATCCATCGAATATATGCCTTCTATTATGAGTCACACTAGTCAAGCTTCCTTTGGAGACTCAGAACTCCCTACTCTGCCCAATGATGAGAAATCTGCGGGTTCTTCTTCCCGCCCATCGTCTTCTCAGACACCCCGGCCTGCTGACGACCGCTCAACAGTACACTCCTCTCAAACCCTTCAGCCCCCCATCCATCAATCCCACAAGACCAGAGTTGCTTCCATTGCATCTACTGTTCCATTTCCCGGCGGAGATGATGGAGGTCGGCCACAATTGTATCATGAATACGATGATTCACCGCTTTCAGCAGCCTCGGTGTTGGCCAACCCTCCTACACCCTACGCTGAAGGGAATATGTCAATACTCGCCACTCCGGTGCAGCCACCACCTCTGCCTCTGAAAATCCCTGTCGTTGTTCCTGCTCGCCAAACGGAGACTTTCAAGCTTGTTCGAAGCCCTTCTGGAAATGTCTATGCTTCTAATGAGAAGATCGTCGCTGGTGGCGAGCAATGGGAGATAGTGGGTTCTGAGAAGACGAAGAAGGGCTCATCGAGTTCCAAGGAAATGACACCTAAAGATTTGGAGCCCAAGATTCTTGAATCGAAAGAGCGTCATCACAGGGACAGGGATTCCAAACACAAAGATAGCAAAGGCCATGACTCTAGGGACCACGATAGTAAGGGTAGCGACCGTAGAAGGGAAACCAGAGCGCTTGACTCCAGGGATATTCTTGACTCTACGGATAGGGAGTATATCCGTTACTCTAGGGATCGGGATTATACTCGCGACTCCAGGGACCGTCCTCGTGATTCTGAGGATAGAGGTTACGATCGTGACTCGAAGGATCGCGACTACGCTCATGAGCTGAGGGCCAAGGACTACGCTCGTGAGTCAAGAGCCAAGGACTACGCTCGTGAGTCAAGAGCCAAGGACTACGCTCGTGAGTCGAAAGTCAAGGACTACACTCGTGAGTCGAGAGCCAAGGACTACGCTCGTGAGTCGAGAGCCAAGGACTACACTCGCGAGCCAAGGGATAAAGAGTACCCTCGCGATTCACGAGACAAAGAATACGTTCGCGAATCCAGGGATAGGGGGTACACTCGTGACTCCAGGGATCGAGACTATCATCGCGAGCGCAAGGATCGCGAAAGAGATTCTACGACTCATGATTACAAGTCTCGGGAGTACAAAGATTCAGAACACAGGCACCGAGAATCAAGCAGTCGGCTCGAAAAGAAACGCGACAATAAGACCCACACAGAGCTCGAGTCTGATAAGAACTCGCGTCGTCGACATCGGAGTCATCGAGACTCGAAGTCAGGTGAGGTCGAGCGGGCAACCACCGTTTCGAAAACAATGTCTCGAGCCTTCGAAGCCGTCGATAACCGCCCTCACGAGCCAACTCAATCTCCTGTGCGGCATGCTTCGCAGAGTGAGCGGCATTTGGAGGAACCTGAGCGAAAGCTAAAGCGGAACCATGATACTTCTCCAACTATTTCTAGCCCTCCTCAGCCTGTGTCATTGTCACCTACTCAGGAACCTCCTACGTCTCGATCCCTTGGACGACATCCCTCTCTATCAGCCCGTCCTACCTCCCAGCTACCTTCTGCAGATGAAATGAATGCTTTGCGAGCGAAGGAGTCCTGGGACATGGAGCGTCTATGGAAGGCGCGCAGCATGCAGGGTGACGAGTTGAAGAATATGTATACCACCATGCCAACTATCCCTTCTAATCAGAATACTCCCTTGATGGGTAGTATCAGCCCCCCCGGCCCTTCAAGTCTGCATGGATCCAGCCACACCGCATTTGTTGTACACAACTCCAGCCCAAATCAACATTTGATATACCACTCAATGCCTGCAGCACCCCCACCTGTCATATACGCCTCTCCATCATCTATCTCTACGATTACCTCTCAGCTTCCACATCATCAGCTTCCACATCCTCAGCTACCGCCCAATCATCAACTACCGCCCAATCATCAACTACCGCCCAATCACCAACTACTGCCCACTCATCGCTCAACCCGGACACGAATTTACGCTGAATCTGTCTCATCTGACCAAAAGTCTTTCTACTCAGCCCGCACACATAATCCTCTTCCTGATCTCCCGAAACGATCATCTTATGAGATACCGGCAGACGCTAAGACCTCCGAATATTGGACCAAGTACGCCGGACTTGCGACATGACATTAACGTGATACCCCATCGGTCTTGAGGGACTTGACTTGCATGGACCTTTGTATAGCATCTCATTATCGTTTTTTTTGCATCATCCTACGCATTATATTCTGTATTCCCTTGTTATTCTCATTTATTGGACGTAGCATTTAAAGCTAATTCCTTCCTTATTGTAACCGGAAACAAAAGTATTAAAATTTATGAAATGTACATGCTATCGATATCATATATTCTGCTACAAAAGAGGAAAAACGATAGAGGGAAATTACTGTCCTGGCGATATTGACACCTGAGGTGGATGAACAGGGAATCTAGGTGTTGGATAGTCGTCCCACACAGTTTCGCTATCCAAGAAGTGCCTCAAGCGGCTCACCTGGCCCGACAAGTACATGATGATAAGTTGCATTTCGATCTCCATGGGAAGTTTCAACAACTGAGCACAGGTTTCGAGAGCCTGAGCCCGCGTTGACGTAAACATGTTCCCTTGGAATCCAAGATCTTTAAGACCATCGATGAGTTCACTGAACTCGGAACACCAACCCAGGACTCCCAACTGAGAACACCACGAAAGTGATCAGGGAGGTGATGTAGAAAATTTAATGGAAGACCCACCTGTCCATATTGCTTGTATCGCGCATATAAAACGTTAGGAGCCGAACCTAAGGCGTATTCAAACGCGTCATTCATATTGATAACATCTGGAGAGGGTGTGTATTCTGGTTGGGGGGGCGGCGGCTATAATGAGAGTGATAAGAGAGGTACGACGGAAAATGAATAATTGTGACCGACAGGTTGCCGTACTGGCTTGTCTTGAAACCATTTGTGGTCACTATAGTCGACCCCAATACCAAAATCGACGACATCGGAGCGTTTTCCGCCATAATCAGCCAGCTCACGAAGGGGCGGAGATTCTCTGTGGGCAAACATGTCTGCTTTATTTTGATTTATGCTTCGGTGACGGGAGGGTTGGTTGATCAAGTGGGATTGAAAAGGATACGGGTGAGCCTGAGGGGAACTGGTATTCTCTGCGATGAAAGACAAGTTAGAAGGACACTTCAAACTGTCTAACAGTCCGACAACAGGCAAAAGAAAAGGGCTAACCTGCAGAGTATCTGCTTGTGATGTGCTGGGAAGAGATGTGGTATGTCCGGACGTAGATGAGTTCCTTGATACACTTGATATAGTGCCCTGTGATACAAGCGATGCGACAAGGCTAGGTTTGGAACGAAGTGGGGGATATTGCGCGCCGATTTGGATAGGGAAAGTATGAAGATTGTTGGGCGATGATGAAAAAGCAGTACTATGGGTAGGTTCTTCGTAATATTTGGGTTGAGGTTCCTTAGGAAGGGCTGAGGATGAATGCGTCTTGTTCTTGAAGAGCCTTGTGATGAGGGAGGGCGACCTGTTCGTAGACGAGCGCAGGAAGCGAGTGAAGGATTTTAACGAAGATGAATGAGGTTGTGGTGGTTGAACCACGCGAGGGCTTGGAATATATTCTGGAGGTCGAGGAAAGTCGAGGCAGAGGTCCGCAAGCTGGACTCTTTGAGAATTTGGTGGAGGTGGAACGCTGGCGCCCTGGGCTGATGAAGTAAAATGCGAGGATCTTGAAGGATAAGCAAAGCCCGAGCCAGGTTTGGCGTTGTCGAGTTGAATGGGAAGGTCCTTCTTGGTGATAAGTATGAAATCGTCTAGCCAGACGTCGTCAGGAGATGCGACTGCAGGCTGCTCGGGGAAACTTGCAGCAGAATTCGAGGTGCTCGAGCGGCCACGAGGGCGACGGGCAAATCTCGACTGCAGAAAACGCTGGGTAGACGTCGGATCTACGACAAGTCCTTCAATGGGCTTGTGGAAGAAGAAGGAAGTCTGTAGGGGGCGATGGGCTATAAAGGCCCGGGTAGGCCGTCACTTGAAGTTGTGAAGAGGCACAGCTGCGTGCAACCAACCTCATGTTCACTCGCCTCGAGGCGTCTCCCACTTGGCCCATCCGCGATAATTTTTTGTTCACCCATGTAAAACATCATATCGATAGATGATACTACGAGACATTTCATGAACAGTAATAATGATTTATATATTAGAATTCAAAGATCTACGAGATTCCCTTCGGGGGGAGCATTCCTCCTATGGAAGATTTCGCGAACTTTCTGGAAGCCTCGCAGGTTGAATGGGCCGAAATGGACGTGGTCCAGAATTGTGCTCCCAAGGACAAATAGCCAGACGAGAGGAAGAACAAGTTTGCCTAATCGTGCAAACATCGAGCGACGGTCGTTGAACGGATACGGCACTCCTACAGTCTTGGCCCAAGATCCAAGGCCTACTTGTTCAAAGTCTTGATAACCATCACCTGCTACACCACTTACACCTCCGTCACCTCCGTCACACCATAGGAGCACTGTGCCCAGTTCCCTAGCACGCTGTTTCGCCTGTTGCCACATGGCGTTACCCACTGCAATATCCCATGTTCGTGCAGGGGCAAGGATTAAAGCTGGCCTGGATTCCAACTCAGCGAAAGGCGTGGGGTGTGCGAGGTCGAGGCAGATAGAAGCGGTCACTGGAATAGGACGGGTGTATGGTGGGCCATCTGGTACCCATGCGGTCTTGTTCCAGCCCTTCGGGGCTGCTAATGGTATTGTCGTGATAGTTGGAGGGACAGTTGAATGTGATAAAGAAAACGATTCTGCAACTGAATAGATGTAAGCTTGTATCTCATTGCTAGTGAAAGCGAAGCATACTTGGCACAAGATGTCTTTTATAGTAGATTAATTCGGGAACGTCAGATGCTTGTGATACGAGAGCAATTCCAGTGCGACGAGAGCCCGAATCTCCATTATCAGGATCACCGAAATTTTCTTCGAACGAAACTCCAACAACAGAACCAGTGACGGCTTTTCGGACTTGGGCAAGTCCTTCAGCCAATTCAACTTCAGAATTGAAAGTCACTGCGCCTTCTGGCCAAAGTAGGAACCTCGCAGAATTTGTGAGTTTTTTGCTCTCTTCGATATAATCGCTGAGAGTGAGGGTGTGGTGGTGGTATCGCTGATAAGGTGGCAGGACGCATCCAACACTTAATGACGTGATTTTTGGCCCAGCTACAACCGACAGAGGGAAGCTACTGAGTAGCAGGGACGGAAGGGCAAAAATCACCAGTAGACCAAGGAGAAGCAATGAACTGCTTTTCTCAGTTAAGCAGCGACTGGTTTGTTTACCTGTCGGGGCAGCTTCAAGCACTGTCAGAGGAGCCTCCTCATTTGTACCCATGAACCAGGTCCCAATGACCCGCGAAAGCACGATTGCCCATGCAGCAACAATCCAGTCACTGCCTAGAGGCCCGAAGTAGGGTACCATCCAACCATAAAACCCGTTGAGTCCACCATCTCCTGGGCTCCATGCAGAGAGACGGCCTATAGGGCTTATGAAGGACAATCCGTACCAAAGTGTGGCCCAGAGCGCGGGGAAGAGGGTGATTCGAGACCAGGTTCCCTTAAAGCGCGTTGAAAGGCGAGTGTCGATGTAGACAACGCCTACGGTCAGAATTGCTGTCATCAGATTCATGAGGAAGAGAACAGCAATGGAAACTCCTGTGGTTGAGAGTGCATTGAGAGAAGGCGAGATCTTTGCGAGAGCACCAGCAAACGCAATAGTGATCGTAAGTATGCTGGTGTCTCTTGCGACATATTGTGACGGGAACACCTGCAGGCCGTAGACATGCAGTGTTGTCAGCGTGAATATAATACATGCTGCTGAGGGTGTAGGCTTGAGAGCCAGAAAGGAAAGTATCCAGATGAGTGGAATGAAGAAGATATTGCGGTGTTCATGATCGAAAATGGTTCGGAGATTCATCTTAGTGGACGAAAGGATGAAAGAGGTTCACCCCTTCTGCATGTAACAATGCTTGCTTATAAGGGCTCTTGGGCGTCTAACTGCGGCTTCTTGACGTGTTTACAGGCAATCTGATTTAATTCACAGGTTCGATTACTTTAGCGCAGTAAGTTGGCCCTTGGGGCTCGAGATCTCATCTGGGCCAAAACTGGCCCCCTGGCTCATGGTCATCTGTCAGGTGGTCAAGGACGTGCCGATATCATTGTTGTTATCTTCCATCGATAAGTACGCCCTTAGAAGTGGTATAAAGGACGAGAGGCAAGCAAGAACCGCAAAAACTCCATCTCGATTCTCCCATCACCATGGTTAAGCTGATCAAGTTGTCCTTTTGACGGATTGCTTATACGCATTGAACAGCCTGAATCAACTACCCAATGTACCACTAAGGAGAGCGCCTGCAGCGAGTGCACTTGCGGACTCGTGCGAACCCTCCAGCCCAAGCCCATCGGGTCCAAGACCGGACATGTCCAATTCCATGCCATCTCCTGGCATGCCTTCACCCAGACCCAGCCCGACGTCCAGGTCTGCATCCATAGGTTTTAACACGGAGTCCAGTACGTCTGTTTCAAGTTCAGTGGTGTCCTGCAGAGACATCGAAAGTTGGGGTTTGGGGGATGGTGGTTTGGACTCTTCATCTTGTGTCGGCTCAACGATCTCGGTCGCTTGCGTTTCTTCAACAGCATTCTCAGGTAGAGGCTCGTCTTCTTCGTCACCGTCAATGACCTCGGGTTCGTCTGGCAGAGGCGCTAGGGGCTCATCGGCTTCGCCTTCATCATCACTGAATTGCTGAGGATACCAGACATGAAATGAGCAACAAAAAGTCGGGGTATTAAAGTAAACGTACTTGTATTTTATCCGTCTTTACCCATTTGTAAACCTTGAGACTTGTGCTGGGTATGCCATTCTCAGGGACAACCCAAACTTTTTCCCAACATGGTACAGGTTGCATCAATTGACGGCGAGCAGCCTCTGTGGACGCGATGCTGACACCAATTCTACGTTTCGTGGACATTTTCGGATTGTATACGGTGGTTTAAGACTCCCAATGCAAAGAGGCAGTAGTCAAGGTTCAAAGTTCAAACGCTAGTGGTAAACGATGATGTATACACTTAGGGTTAGGGTTTGTGGCAACAACTCAAGTTCAAGTCAAAACAGTCGAAGGACCATAACATATGATCACTGATTTATCGTAAATGGACCTATTCATATCATCACTCACCATGGAAGGAACAATCGAGTACACACTTATTAACAGGCTGACAGGCGATATTCAAGGGAGACCCCAGAGCCAAAATCTGTTTGAGAAGCATTGGAAACAAAGATGAGCGCGGCGTATGGAGCTTGGACGATGGGGTGTTTGAAATTGCCAAGTATGAAGTATAATCCAGGAAAACATGGGAAGTTTTATCATGAATGATCCTAGCGTTTTGTACCGCCGAGCTAATGATTTTATGGAGGAGCAAGACTGGACTATCCCACCTCTTCCGCCCATCGCAGAACGTCGACCCGTGTAGGGGATTCTGGGGAGAGGATCGGTTTCTTCATGAAAACCTTAGATCATGATCAAGTATGAAGGATTGAATGTACCTTCATCTCTGCTGCAAGAGTCCCAGACTCTCTGCGTGACATTGGGTGCCTTGCGGATAAGCTATCTATCGATTTGTGAAGGTTGGCCAAAGTCGCCTCTATAGTATTGCATTTCCTTGGAACCGTAAGGCACGAGCGGAGAATAGTTAGGTGATAATACATACGAGTGCAGTTCTTGTGTTTCGCTCTTTCGTAGTTCGAGTTGCTTGCGCATCATGAGCTCCAAGTTACCTCTTGCCTTGGGACCCGATAAGATTGGTGGATGAGGAGCCACATCAGCCATACCTGCACTGGGCGTAAATCGTTTGCAGCTGCCATTATATTCTGGCTGAGGACTGTTATCCATTCAACATGACGGTGCCATTCCGGTGGATCGTTGGATGAAGTGCTAGGGGGAGGGGCAAGGAGAGAAGTAGTCAAAGACGAGAAAGTAACCAATAGTGAACGCAGGATGCTCAAGAGGGCCGGACGTCGATCTGGGAAACACAGTCAAAATTGTCACCAGCTAAGACGAGAAGAAACTAACCGGTACTAGGGTCTGCAGGATACAACTGGTTTCCACCCAACTCAGCTAGGGAAGGGATTTTCTCCTTGACCTAAGAAATTGATTGGTGTTGCGGTTTTGAAGGGGGATAAGCGAAGCCTGCGCACAAACCACCGATCACCAAAGACGTCGTAGTATGCGTCTGGCTCCTCGAGGATCCAGTCGACACGAGGTTTTTCAAGTTGTGTTAGGGGCCAGTCTGGAACATCGGTTTGGTCGGAAAGGATCTCGTGTTGGTTGGGGTCTGGCTGGTCAGGTGCGCGTTGGCGTAGGAGGGCAAGGAGATTGAGGTTGTGTGTTGAGTAGTTTGTATAATGAGAAGGGGGCGAGGGGAACGGATTGCGAAGTTCAGCCTCTTCATTGTCCATGGTGGTATGACTGAATGTGCTGATGGCAACTCCGATCCCATTTCACGGATCTCAAAGCATATGTATCACTTTCTGATCTACGCCCATGGCTCCTCCTATAAAGCCTCCGCTCACCCGTTCACCCCTCACGCATCATGGCTCAATTTCACTCCCTCTCAGGTCCCCTTCCACACATTCCCGACAATCTCACCATTCCCCAGTTCTTCCTCGCCCAGAACAACCCAGCGCGTCCTACCCGTCCAGAAGGCGTTCCATGGCTCATTCACGATGAAACAGCCAAAGCTCTTGGCCATGACCAGGTACGCTTCACCTCTACTCAGGACAATGAACACCCCTTTCTGATGACATCGCGTTATATAGCTCTCCCAGCGCACACGCGCCATGGCGAATGCTATGAGCTCCAAGTGGAACATCGGTGTGTACTTGCAGCAATTGGCCTTGGTACGGCCTAGCTGACCCCTTCTCACAGCAAAGGGAGACACCGGTATGTCATCAATAGCACAAAACGCGGACTTAGCACTGATCTTGTGCCAGTCTGTATATTCAGCCCAAACAACATCGGTACGTTCAACTCATCGTCGCCCCCGATGCTGAACCTGAAAACTCGCGTCATAGCTTACCCTGTCTGTATCTGGGCTACCCATACCCTCGGTGGAATTATAACGTAACACCATTGACAACATATGGCCTGGACTCGACGGCTGAACGGTTTACAGACCTGCAAATCCAGCTTACAAGTCCGATGAGCTAGCCCATCAACTGCGCACCTCCAAAGCAGCCCTCTTAATCATTCATCCCGCTTTTCTCAATACTGCAAAGGCGGCGGCCAGAGAAGTCGGCCTATCAGATGACCGCATCATTTTTATCGAGCCTCCCCTACCAGACAAGCTTGCATCTGATCATCTTACAGTCGACAAACTCGTGGAATATGGGTTGAGCATCCCCGTCTCTTATACTGAGATCCACTTCCAACCCGGCGAAGCGAAAACAACTCTGGCTTTCCTGTCTTTTTCCAGTGGCACAACAGGTATTCATAATTACAGTTACATAATAGTTCACCATACTGACCAGTTTGAATAGGTAAACCCAAGGTGAGTTCTAGATCGACTCAGGCATCTACCTAGGGCCTCGTAACTAAAATACTCGCAGGCCGTGGCAATTCCCCATTACTCGGTCATCGCAAATGTCATACAGATGGTTACACACACCAAACTTAATGATCCAAGCCACAGGAACAAGCACTTCAGTCCTGGTGATGTTGCTGCCGCTGGTTTGTACCTAGACTTTACGTCATGTTATATTTCCTTCTGATGTGCCAATTGTCTAGTTCTTCCCTTCTTCCGTAAGCCATCCATCAACAGTGGCGCTCTTTCTATTGATTTGATTCACATCGTCTGTCAGACATATACGGCCTTGTTGTCAACGTTAGCTCCTTCCTCGACAATAAAGTAATCATGACTGATTATTTTTCTATAGCTTCACTTCTGCCTTTTCGCGGGGGTAAGTGATCGAACCCACACCCCCATTTTCTTCTGATTATCAGAAATTTCACAGCTGTCGGTCGTCGTCGTGCCAAAATTCAACTTCACAGCATTTTTAGAGAGTATCGTGCGCTATAAAATAACTCATTTGTTGTGAGTTTCTCGAATACTAGCTCGCTAGTGTTGTTTCTAAGGGATTTCTAGCATCGTTCCTCCCCAAGTCGTGCTGTTGTGCAAGGTTTGTTCATACGAATGAGTTGATGCTTCCCGCAACTGACTTGTTATACTATAGCACCCTTCAACAAAAAACTATGATTTCAGCCACGTGAAGTACTTGATGTGCGGCGCCGCCCCGCTAAGTGGGGATTTGGTGGAAAAGCTTTGCCGCATTCTACCTAATGCTTTCGTTGGCCAAGGATATGGTGGACCGCCTCTAGCGTAATGCAAACCGTCACCTGCTAACAATTTGAATCTAGGTCTTACTGAAACCTGTACGACGGTCGGAATGTTACCCACGACCCAGAAGATCGGTACACTAGGGGGTGCAGGTCAACTTCTTCCAGGAATCGTAGCTAAGCTTGTTAAAGAGGACGGGTCGTTGGCCAGGGAAGGTGAACAGGGTGAGCTTGTTGTCAAAGGGCCCTCCATGGCTTTATGCTACTTGAACAACGAGGCGGCGTATGTGCATATCTCTGCATTAGTTTCTTTTTTAATGCTCGAGCTGTAGGACCAAGGAAACCTTCGTTGACGGTTGGGTCCGTACAGGAGACGAGGTCATCATCAAGAATGGAGACATTTACATTGTTGACCGCCTCAAGGTATACACAACCACGATGATGATCAACAGTTTATCTGACAAGTATTACTAGGAAATCATGAAGGTTCGCGGGTTTCAAGTGGCACCTGCCGAACTGGAAGGCCACCTTCTCTCGCACTCTGATGTAGCAGATTCCTGTGTCGTCAGTATACCTGATGATTACAGTGGCGAACTTCCTTTTGCGTTTGTCGTACTAAGTGAATCTGCTTCCCGTCGTATATCTAGCAATGCAGATGCTTTAGCTCGAAAGAAGGCCGAGCTTGTTCAGGTGTGTGGCTCTTCCTAACCCTTAGAAAACAAGGAATAATCCATTTATATAGTACGTGGCGGACGCCAAAGTGCCTTATAAGCATCTGGCAGGTGGGATTGAATTTATCGATGCGATACCCAAGAATCCTTCGGGAAAGATCGTGAGTGTAAACCTCAACGTGTGGCCGAAGTTATTGAGATGATATTTGTTACTAGCTTCGACGTATCCTCCGCGAAGAAGCGCGGAAGATGAAGAGCGACAAGACAGAGATCCGGGCAAAGCTGTAACTTATCAATCTGGGATCTGTTTATAACTTACTAGGCAGCTGTAGCTATACTACGTACCACATCATGTTGTAATGTACTTTACAATCGCCGGAACCCGGGCCGCGGCAAAGTGAAAGTGATGTTTGATGTTATTTGAGCCAGAGGGCAAAGACTTTGGAACCGAAATTTCATTCAGTGGTCGGCTCAGTGACCTCGAAAACTCGTCTGCCACAATGGTGCGGAGAATTGCATCACAGGTGCACCAGCAAGTTTCCCGCTTAATGCGTGGAGACTTCATCAAGGAGCAGCCTGTCTGGTACCAAGCCGTCCTTGACTATCCCCCTCTTCCCCTTCCTCCAAAGGCCCCGCCATCTCGAACCAAGTATGACCAGACACTTGCCACTTCACAACCAAACCGCCCCAAAAAGTACGACCCGAGACCCCTGCGAATTGCATATCTAGAGGATAAAATTCGTCGCCAATTTTTCCGCGACCATCCCTTCGAAGCCTTTAGACCAACAACACTTGTTGAAGGTGCTACCATCCAGGACGCTCATCCCATTCAAGGCGAGGCTTGGACGCGTCTAAGTCAAAGAGGGAGGAACCCTACACCTGAAGAGTGCTTAATCCCCTTTGTTCACATTAATTAGAGTGTCACTCACGTCGTCTTCAATAGTGCAATATCATTTACCCGAACACTTCACGAATATCACCAGAAGCCACTCTCCGAAGCCTATGCAACAGCCGTTGCTCAATTTCGTGCCCTACGCTCAGAACACAAAATAGCGACGACAACTGCTGCCATGGAGGCAGACTATCTTGGCGCCATTTTCGCTAAGGGCGAGATTGAGCACGCATTTGACAAGGAGAAACGTGCATTGGCTACTTTCGAGCGATCGGAAGAATTTGATGAAGGTGAAATTGCTGCGCGGAAACGGTGGAAGGCAATTGTGGAGAGGAGTGAGGGTTCTACAGAGTGGACGAAGGGACAGGAATACGTCAGGCTGTGGCGAGAAGGTGTTCGACCCACGTACGCGCAACAAATCACCAAACCAGTTGAAGCCCCCTCAACTTCAGCGACCACTCTGCAATTTCACGAGGCACATGTACATAGAGTGCCTGCTTGATGTCGAGCTTAGCAAAATGATAGAAAACGACATAATACATGGCAACTACGAGGATGCTTTGACTACCCTTGATTGTGCAGCTTGCGCTGCGTTCATTCCCATCCAGGTTTTCTCTACTAATCCTAAAAGTTTTTGCATGTCTGAACTCCAATCGTTCATGACATCCTCTGCACTGCGCTTGTTCCTGAAGCTGACGATCCCGGCCAGTCGGTCAATTCGTGCCCATATTGTTCCAGAGACAACTAAACGCGCAAGAGTTTCCTCTGTTTGCTTGGGTGTGAGGTCAAGGAGAGAAGTCAATCGAGTGAGTGTTATCCTTGTATAATATTGCGCAACAACGCGAATGTTCTGAGGTTTAAGGATTGATAAATAGAATTCGAAGCGGATCATTCGAAAGACGTACATGCTCAATGACACGAGTGTGGAGATCCTCCCATCGTTTTTCAGAGCTGAAAACAGGTGTTTGTTGTAGAAATTCGCCATAGATGGAGGCTATCCCTGGCCATCTCATGAGTTCACGGGTGACGAAACATTTGACCAGATTACTGTGAAATGTTGAGTTATAGCACTAGCGGTCTGGAAGGAGACACACTCACTAATGGAGGTCCAGTCTTGTGAGGGCAGGATCCACGTATAGATGGTGGAGCATATCTGACTGCTCATTGTTGTGTGGAGCAAGGACTACGTAGTAAACGATATGCTCGAGGGCCTATTGCGTGTGTGAGGTCGTGGAGAAGGAGATTACAGGGGAATACGCACCGCTCGGCCCTTGTCATCTGTATCGTCCTTAATTGATGGTGTCTCCCAAACCTTGTAGTAGAATTTGGCAACGTCAAGGTAGTTGTTTTGATGGAGTGCATGTTGAATCATCAAGTCGTAGTATTTGAGTTTCAGGTCCTGCGAAGGCCTTAGATTCTGCGCTTCCAGGAATGTTCAGGAGAGTTACCTCGTTATCTTTTTCCTTCAAAAACTCTTCGTTGACCTTCCTACCTCCCACCCTGACCTTCACCCACTCTGCTTCTCCACCACCCAAACCTTCCTTTCCAACCTTCTTTTCATGTTCAGCGTCCTTTTGCCGCGCAACAGCAATCAGGAGGCGCATTTGCTCCAGAATGAACTCGGTCTTTTCCCGGCGATCCATGGATGAATAAGTCTCGACCTGTAGGTCTGAAAGAAGGTCCGACGCCGTTTGCAGTGATTCTTTCTGCGCGGCTGGTGTGGATGCTGCTTTCGAAAGTTCTTCATGGTAATGTGCGAGTAGTAGAGTGACGCGGGCTCGAGGCGTTTCCAAGAAGATCTAGAAACCAGTTTCATTCAATGGATGTTCTGCATTTGCCGAAGAATAGTATATGACCTTTCCCTCAGTAACGCCACGGAGTGTCTCCACCAGCTCAAGCCATTTTGGCACTCCATGAGCCTGTTTGATCTCATCCAACCATCCCATAGATAGCTCCACGATCGCCTGAACAGCAGCCTTGAGTTGACCATGTTTCTTGCTCAACACAGAGATAGTTGAATTGAGCAACGTGAAGTCGCGGCCTTCATAACAATGCTTTACTGCAGCTTTCACTAGCCTTGTCGTAGAAGAGAGATCTGCTGCCTGTACATGCTCAGGAGGGCGAGATAACATGAGTCGGGAGTGTAACACTCACATTTCTCGTCTGCTTCTCAAGAGCAAAGATTTTGTCAAGTCCCTCTTGAAGCTTCCCCGACTATATGAAGAAGACGTATAAGCATTCAAGTAAGATAGCTACACAAGAATAAAAAAAGGCGCACTTTTACGGTCGCCTCGGCCTCAGGAAGGAGAGCATACACCTCTGTTGTGAAATCTTTCTCCTGTTTCTTGTTGTCGGACATGACGAATTTGTAAGATGGTAAGTAGAATCTCTCGAACGATGATCAGTGACGCGTCCCCGTGTTGTTGTCCTATGTTTGCCCCCTTCCGTTTTAGGCGTATGACATACAGTGGCAGTTGTACAGCAGTAGCAGTCCTATATCTCAAGTTCTTTCTTCGTTATTTCTCGTGAATTTAATTATCATAGGCATAAGTACATAATCATATAACCATATCCATGTGTGCCACAACAATATATGAAGAGTAGTCAAGCTGCGTCGTAGCTTATCAGTCAACGATAGACTTCGGCAACAATCGTGTTCAAAGGAATGTCAGTTGAGTCATTTTCTGCGGATTCAGACGAAGGAGTGGATGGCGCTTCCAGTTTTTTAGGTAACGCGAATGACGTACGGCGCCGCTTGACCCGCGTGGCAGGAGATTGAAATGCACGGGAAGGAAGCGATAAAGGATAGAAAATCAAAAGCTTGTAGATCAAAGAAAAAAGGCTGGCAATGGAAGAAAGACAAAAGAGTGGCAAAGGGCGGGGAGGTGTCGCCACAAAAGTGGACGAAGTGATGAGAGCCTGTACTGATTTGAGGATGCTGACTGGATGTTTCTCTTCCTTGAGTGTCAGTGATGGGATGGGGTCGACTTCCTGGTCAACAAGTGCAACTGTGAGGGTGGCCACGCTGGCCTCAACGGTTGAAGGTATAGCATCGACAGAGCTGGAAGTATAGCTTGGGGAAGCCTGGATTGATTGCTCAACTAGATTCATCGAGGCTTGAATGGCAGTGCTCTGTGTCCGAGGACTGGCAAGTACGGCACGATCGACAGTTCTAATGCAAGCATCGACAACTTTGTCGGCTGTGATCTTGGGTTCTGCTTGCAATGCATCCCTAGCGAGCTTGCGTTCCAGCCGTCGTATGCTTTGAAGGTGGGGAAGAAGATCGATAACCCCTTGCCAGTTACGAGCATTCGCCTCAATATAACCAGGGCGATTCCGTTCCTGGAACCATTTTAGAGTTTCTAGGCTAGGTGCGATGTGGCTGAGGAGAATAGCAATCTGAAGCGAGTCGTCGATCCACGAGTGTCCGACGTGTAGCCGCAAGAGTGATTTTGATGATGTTTGGAACGATGTGAGGATGTCTTTGCTGCATTCTTGGGTGGCGTCGATGACAGCAGCGACGGTATGCAAGTTCCTACATCTGCTGATGAGGCGAGAGATAGTTTCTAGATTTATTTTTGGGGCGCCAGTGGCTGGGGGGAATCGTGCTAATGCGCATAGCTTCAAGACCTCTAGATTTGGGCACGCCTTAGCAAGGCAATCCACGTCTGAGTCTGTGAAAATGATAGACTCCGGAAGATCAATCTCCAAACGCGTTAAGCACGGCAAGGAAGTGAATTGTTCTAATGAGAGGCGTCCTGAAGCTGGCTCCGCTCTTGACGTGGATCTAACAAGGTCTGAGAAGCGGGATGAGCTAGTAGCTATGACTCGTAAAGTTTGAAGAGAGTCGCCAAATTTCTCGCAGATCAGGGCGGAGAGATCATGCCAGTCAGCCCTGTCGGGAGGGTCTTCTATGACAAGCTCGAGATGGACAAGGGGACTTGTGAGGTGTTTGATGAACACCGCGATGTTCGATACGTCCCCGGTAAGATGGAGCTTGCGCATTTGGGCGAAGGATCCTTTCGATCGAAAGTCACCCGTCAGGCGAAGGACAGACTTCCGGATTAATGAAAAGTCTATTTCTTCGTCATCGTCAGAGAAAACACCGCTGTCAGTGGACCCTACGGAGGTAGGGGTCGCATCTCCGGATCGCAGCCTCAGTTCATCAAAAAATCCTTCCACGGCAATCATCGATCTCCCTGTTAAGTCCAGTCTCAACGACTTCAGCACTGGCAAAGACGCAATCCATCGTCCCACGCCAGGGGCTAAGGCTCCAGGGGCCATCAAGACAAGCTTCTCCAATGACTGCTGACGGCCGAGCAGCTCGGTGAAAGCGTCAGGTAGGCTGGTCGGGGAGATGAATGAGAATGACGTGAGCTTTGTGCGGCTGGACATATCGGCCAAAAAGGTGTCAAGCTGGGGGAATTTGGCCCCGACTTCCAGATTAATCGCGCGGAGCTCGGGGCTCAAGAACAAAGAGGATCTGGCGAGACCTGCGGAGGTTTCCACTTTCCAGTTCAACTCGACCAGATGCGGGAAGATCTGTGACTGAGGACGACATTGTTCCAAAACCGAGAAGATAGAAGGAGCCACATTATTTGACGCCTCGTTATAAGTGATCTGGCGAACTCGCTCGGTGTATTTGAAAGCAGGCTTCCAATCCTCTTCTGTGGGTGTTTTGACCTAAGTTGAACGCCTCAAGTCAATAACAGGGTGCTGCGATACGATAATTGCGTGACGTACAAAGCCCATTCCAGGCTTGCGTGCTTTCTTAAGCAAATGGCCAGGAAATTGCCAGAGGACAGGGACGAGGGAATCCAAGTCTCTCCATAA